>JAIPRK010001926.1:0-36021 GCA_025469195.1 Chaitophorus viminalis
TTGTAGTTGAAAATTCATAAAATTTTTTCTGTTTATACTTAAGATTCAAAATTTTAACACTAGATTGTCCATAAGCTTACCTTCAAAAATATATAAAAAAAATTCTACCAGACTTAAGAGGAAAAATGTTATGACTGTTTTAAATTTTAATTTTTACGAAATTGCATTATAATTCAATTTAAATGTAAAATACTATTTTATTATATACACATTTTAGACAAACATATTAACTCCGTTCAGAATCGTTATTTGTATACAATGATATCTATCATTGCATTCAAATTTAACAAATCCATTGTAATAATGACCTATCCTATAAACGAGATAAACTCCATCCCCAACTGTACAGCAAAGCGAGGCCCACCCGTTCTTTTTATATATTATATAGATATATGTATTATATATACACATGGTATAAGGGTACATGTAAGTGTACATACACAATTTTGTGTGTGTGGATATGTGATTTATATGTATTATATGATCTCTATGATACATATACATTGATACACCGCTATCATTGTAATAAAATACAAAAAATAATGATGATCGCCTCTTAACGTAATCACGCAGAATATTAGATATATTTGATACAGTGGTGGTAAAACAAGGGGGGGGTTTAGTTGATGGGATGAAGCCGAAGGGGACAAATTCCCTCCATGCCCTTTTTCAATACTTAATATTATATATTTATGATAATAAAAAAAAAAATCGCATGTTAAAAAATAAATCACATTTCCCATGACGAAATCATTTAACCACCATTGATTCATACAATGTAGTATGTAGCAATAGGCCTACGCACGTCTATTAAGTGTATCCAATGTTTTATTATTATTATTATTATTGTTACACTTTACTTAATAAAATTACGTAATATAATATCATTATATAATAAACGCAAATTATTGTGTATTTTTTGTCGAGTTAAATAAAATCGATACCTAATGAAGATACTAACAAATAGTTTAATACACTAAAACACAACGCAGCTTATACCGGCTAAATTTATAAAGTCGACACTATGTTTTCATAATTAACTTAATAAATATATTCATATATTACGGTCGCATATATCAACAGACAATAGGAAATGTAAACATTACATATAAATGGTGTAACATATTTGATAGTAAATTATAATATCTTTTGATGTGGAAAGCCGAAATTATAAATGTTTAATATTACATATTTCAGACATTAAGTGTAATCAATTAAAGTTTAAACTAACGAGGGTATAATAACTATTCAAATCATCTAATGTTGTTAGGAGTGTTATGATCAATAATATAGTATCTAGTTTAAATTATACATAGATTTTTTCAATCATTAGTAACTATCATTCATTGGCATCAACTGATTTATAGGAACAGCTATAGTTACTTTGTTATGGTAAATAGAATAAACGCATTGTTACACAAATAATCTTATTTGTACATTGTACTAGTTCTACCGCTCTACGTTAAGTTTTTTCTTTGGTTGTAAACTTATAACTTATAAGTTAGTATTAACGATTAACAAATTCATGTATTATATAAATTAAACGTTATAACATATATGGTTCTATGAAAGTTAATTGTTGATGGACGAACCAAAAATGTTCAAGTTCATCATAAATAAGAACTTAGTTCACGTTCAAGTTCATTTCTTGAAAATTGAATTCTTCCATGTCTAGTTCACATAATATGAACTCGTTATTTCCCATCAGCGACGATTTGAGTTTAAAACGTTTAATTTTAATACAAGCAAAAAATGTCTTTGTTACGTGATGTGTAATTTCAAGGTAAAATTATATAACATAAAATGTATATACAAAACAATTTATCTTACACTTACCCTCATTTAGGTAATCTTTTTTGAATACTGCACTTTATCGTTCATTTAAAATATACATATAATTACGACTTATAAAACCGTCCTAGGGATACACAAGGTTTAAAATATCATCTTTCACAATCCCACCACAGACCATATTTCATATAGCCTGTGATCCCCCCTTCGTGTACGCCCAGTGCCCACCACCTGTATCCTATCTGAAAAACGAAAAGGCGAAGGACAAAATTACGATCTATGTGCCCTACCGATTTTTTTTATCTTCATGTGTGTGTATCTTTGGTTCGATTCTTTAGACATAATAATAAAATAAATACCTATCAAATTTTGCGTTTTACGATTTTTGATTTTATATAATAGCGTATAGAATTACTTTATTGCATAGTATATTTGAGTAACAATTACGACCTTGACTCATAATTTTTATTTATTTTTTTTTTTAATACTATGATTTATTTTTGCTTCGAAGACAAATCTCCAAACAACACAGTAGTATATAACGAAGGACAACACTCAGTCTAATATCTTACAGACTTTTTAACTGCTAAAATTTTTATCAATGTTGTTTATGTTATTCTGATACTTAAGTTCGATATTTTTAATATTTAAATTAATATAGCCATCAAAACAATCAAATGAATAACCATGAACGAATCATGTTGTAGTAAAATTTACAAGTAATAATTTATGTATTTTGATTTTTGTGGAACTATATATGTACTGCAGTAATACAGTGTGCTTAATTAATTAATATGAAAAATAAGTTTCTTTAAATTAAATTGCATTACCTACAAACTTATATAACTACTGAAGCTATCATTATCAATTATTTTGAATTATATTTATAAGTTTAGTCAAGTGTAATACTTAATAATTGAATATGATAAATCAGATTAGGTAACTATTTTTAAATGAAATAATGTATTTTTCTTCGTTATATTATAATTATATATAATGCTTTTATTAAAAAGTTTTTAATTATGATTTTAATAAAGCACACACATAATTAATAATATTTTTAATTATTGCTTTTTGATTTATCTTCTAAATATTAGTTACTCTAATAATCACGAGCAACAAAAAATGTACTCGACTTATTCATCCAACCATCGTTCAACCCTTCCATAAGCGGAAACTATTAGTAATAGCGTGTTTTTCTTTATTAAATTTTACTGGATTGATACAGTATATTTGGGAGTCGTAAAAATATACAAGATATAGTATTATATAATCAGTATTAGAGTCAAAATACCTAGTTAAAATCGTAAAATAACTGACGGTGCTCCAGTTGTTCCAATAGTGATTAGTAATAAACTGTGTTTAAGGCTACATTTAAATTACATCTGCATATACTTGGTGTTGAAGAATAAGACTATTTTCGTTAACCGTAATAGTATCGGCTAATTCCAATATAATATATTATATTACTTAAACAGCAACCACGTCGTATTAGATACTAATTAACTAATTCATTTTATGCTAGACAGATACAAATAGATAAAATACTACCATATTATTTTGGACATACGACAAAAAAATTTTATTTTAGAACTTTCAAAAAATCCATATCAAAATCCAATATCTAAATATCCGATATTAATGAATAATCTATGGATATAAGAAAAGTGTGTAAATTATTGTAAGTTTTCCGTGTCGTTGGAAATTGTATCCTAGTTACTAGTAAAATGTGTACATATAAAACATATAATTATATAATGCTGTTCGTATTGCAGTTGTACATTCCCACAAAAACCGGAAAAAACCAGTTGCCGTGAACTCTCTCATGTCCGGTCAACTACGGACTCGGGTCATTCCTCAACCATAACCTGACGCAACATCGCCAACGCCGCATTGTTATAAATCTTTGTTTTCGCCCAGGTGTTTTACCCGCTACGTTTACGATTGCTATTATATTTCTCTGCCTGGTCGTGTGCCTGATTAGATTTCGAATAACGCCAAATGGGCACTTTACAAAATTCCCAAACCTGGCTGTATAAAATTATTAGTTTATTCAATTTGTATGAGATGTTTCCAAGGGCAAGTACTCGTTAAAAAATAAATTGTTCAAAACCAATTTCTGAAACAGAATATATTCATTGCACAAACAGATCTCTGCAATATTATTATCTCAAAGCAAAACAGAATCGAATGAATAATCCTTCGATTAAAGTAACAACTAACAGTAAAACTACAATAACTGATTAGTGATTATTCTGCAGTTTACAACATTAAAAAAATAGCCTCGTAAAAATACGAGTACAAAGTATACAATAAAAATAAAATGATGAAGAGGTACCTGACTCGTACATTATATAACTCATTTGCATCGTCAATGACCTATAATATTCAATTTAATAAGCAACTGCTTAGAAGTTAAATCTTAATTTAGCTGTTATATAACCCATACAATATATAAATATCGAATTGATAGGTATGCATTGCATCAAATCGTTCGATACACCTATAGTAAATATACTTGTGACTTAACGCTATAGTAACATCAATTTCTAAAGATGCTTTAGATTCAAAAGATTTTTACTTTTTTGTACCATTTTCAGGCATTTGGAATTCTCGACTTTTTGTATTTTTTTAATTAGTCATGACATTTTAAACTTTTAGTTTTAATGCTTGAATGTATTATATGAGAATCCTCATAAACTAATCTTACTGCAATAGTACAATGTCGAAGCGTAGAAATTTTTAGTCACAATTTCATTTTTGAAAACCGTTTTAAATGTTGACAATACTCGATACAAATCACGAAAATCTGCAAAATATTTTTATAGTTAAATTAAATATTCATAAAACATTAAATTTTAATACTTTTAACTTTAAAGTTGTGTACAATATATATCCTAAGGTTTTTTTATTATTTTAGAAATTTAATTTTCCAGAAAGTCGCGAAAAAATATTTAAAAACAATATAAGAATATAACACTTAAAGAATTGTATTTAACCATACATCCAAATATTTATATGCATTTTTATTTTTATACATAATATTACTTATTGTTTAGTTATTTAATTGTCTCATAATATCATAAATCATAATAATCTGAAACATAAACTGTTATTATATTAAATTAATTAAATCAAAGGTTATACAGAATATATTTTTTATTTTTTAAGTCGTATTTAACCAACCTCATTACGAAATTGTTAATTCGTTAAGTATTTATAATATTTGTACAAACTATATATTTTCTAGATAAAAATCTCATCCACCCGCTTTGCCCCTACCTCAGAATCGTTTACCAAAACGATCGGTACGCCGATTTCAAATGTACCTTATACCTACACCGATCGCTCGTTTCTGTACGCATCGCCCAGTATCAGATAACCTCCTGCAGTACCTCGCGTTTGTTTTATTGATCTCACCACACGGCTCACGTGATCAACAACTCACGCGTACACACACGACCGGTTCACGGTGGCTGTGCTTTTGGATATTCACCAACATTGTTCGTATAACAGACGCGCAGATACGGAATGCCGGTATGCGGGGCAGTATTTTTAATAATATTATGGTTTTGTAAAATGATCAACCGCGATGTGTGCCGCACATTAATCGGCAGCACATCACTTAACTGCGTTTCGATTTCTTCAGTAAAGACGGGAATTTTTTTGGTTTTTTATTTGGCATATTTCGGTCGTGATATAAAATAAATTATCAAGTATTACCATAATATTATTTACGATTATCAATACCATCTTTTTTTTCACTAACCGTCACCAAATTATTATTATTATTATTATTTTATTATTTTTTGTATACGGTAATTATGAATACGTATATAATTTCGATCGAGTAACCGCACGGTTTTTGACTCGTTCATCGCGTAAAATGAAGCCGTTTACGGAGATCTCATATTCTCATCTGGCTATAGTACATTATACGCATAAACATAATATGTTTAAATATATATTTTATACTGTACACAGGCAGGTTATATAGGTATCAAATGCGAGTCGACGGGCAGCGCTGATCATTGATCGGCTTATGTACGTACGTACCTGTATGTGTATTACATGCACATGGCCGTGGGTGCAGAGCATGAGATATACGGTAGTGTTATGCAACGCGCACGAAATCCCGTTTGTAATAATATAATATATATATAATTATTAATTTAATACAATATCTAATCGAAATTCGAAACTATAATCGCGTTTTCGCAAAAAATAAAAATAAATAATAAACTTACATACACTACGTACGTTTATACTGACGTCGTACTGACGGAAGGAGGGGGGATTTAATGTCCCTGTAAGAAAAAAAATTTAATATAAAAATGGAGTTGTGTAAAAAAAAAAAAATTGTAATTGCAATTATGGTAACCTCTCCCTACGAACGAATTCTGCGTACGTCGAAATCGTGCATACTGACTTGCACGTTATGAACATGTGTGTGTGTGTGTGTGTGTGTATGTGTGTATGTGTGTGTGTGCGTGTGTGTGTGTGTGTGTGTGTTTTTCCACCTTCACCTTCACAACGCGCGGCCGTTACGTAAATACGCTTCAACGTATTGTGGGTACATGAAATCGTTATATGTATGTGCACGGTATTGTTCAATTGTTGATGAGTTCTCTTTCGACTCTACTGACGTCACACACTCATTCTGCTGTCCGTGTGCAATACGAGTTGGTACATAACATAATATAATACGTAATCCTATGTATTATTATAATAACGCTCTACGTGAACATCGGCTTATTATTGTTAGCTCAAGACGCGCAACACTATTTTAGAAGCTCGAGAAGCTTATTTTAGGGTGAAATATAATATATTATGTTACGTATTATTACCCTTTTGTGAATACGAAGCATAAAGCATACATAATAGGAACACTTTAGAGGTCAAGCTTATGGCTAAACCTATATAGTTGTATACCATAACGGTATAGTGTAATATACAATATATAGATGAATTTTTTTTTTTCTAAAAAGATATATTGATGATATATGATTTTGATGGATTATAGTAGTAATAATAATATTAAATAGTTTAAAAAAGAAGAAAATGGGGGTTTATCCCTTCCCAGGACAGGTCACTATACTTACTGATACGGGGTTGGGGTTTCATCGTTTTCTTTAGATCCCGAACAATACAGGACCACCGCCTGTGTCCGATTTCAAGATCTAAAAAATCACTTATATTCTGCATTTCTCGATGACTACTCGAAAGCAGTCATAAATTCATAATATATATATTCACTGACTACACAATGTATTCAATATTAAATCATTCGTACGGAAAACCAAACGACTTTTGAACTTTCGGTGGCTAGGTACACACTCGTCGTGACGATATAAATATAATATATGTATAACATTAATTTAAACTTTTATTTTATTTTATTTTTTTAATTACACGGGTTTAACCGTTGAATATACCCACATACATTTTAGTCACAAAAAATAAAAGAGAAAAAATACTTAATTATTTTTATTACAACAATAGTAATTCCATCAATGAGAAATATTAAATAAGTAACAGTCGTATGATGATTTATATTTATAAATAATATGCCAGTCACATTATTATGCAAGATCTATTCGATTTTCATGGCCCTAACATCAAAATATTGCGATAAACCAATCGAGTACAAATGGACGACTTGAGAAAAACACCTCGTCAATAAGACCTAATTTGTCTACTTCACCTGACACTAAAACCAGCACACCACATGATTGGTTTACAAATATTTCGCACATCACTTTCAAATGATAATAATATCAAATATGTATGGTCAATTAATCATGATGCAACAGGTAATGCGATGGATAATATGTCTTGAACCTTGATTGTCAGTCAGTAAATCACGGTACAACAATACGATCAACATAATACTATTTTCTATATGATACA
The DNA here is from genome assembly GCA_025469195.1 of Chaitophorus viminalis. NCBI lineage: Eukaryota > Metazoa > Arthropoda > Insecta > Hemiptera > Aphididae > Chaitophorus > Chaitophorus viminalis. The sequence goes on from JAIPRK010001926.1 coordinate 7,702, forward strand.
CATTTTACTGAGAAGTCATGTTTTTTTTTTTTTAGTATAAAATATAAAATATGATGTATGGACAGTATGGATATATTATTTTCTATTTATATTGAAATACAAATTTTAAAACTTACCTATTTTACAATATGGTCATTCAAAATACCCAATTGAAATAGTGACTTGTGGAATTCTAAATTAAAATGTACTTAAAGGCGTTGTATGTATCGTACGTATTTGCTATAGACATTACGTCATAGAGTTATTTCATATTTCAATACTTGTAGTTTATCAACATTTAAATTGAACGCAAGTTAAATGTGGTGCAAAGAAAAGTTATAAAAATATATTATGTTACATAATAAATAACGTTCAAAAGTCTAGTGATATTTGTACGTACGTAGTAACCCGTAATTACACTACATTCTGAGCAAACCGAAAATCGTATTGGTTGTGTATGATGATGACTATAATAGAACATTGAACCCAGTCTATTTTAGAACTTTTTAGATTTTTTTTTCATATTACCGACTTTTTAATGATCTGCGGATTCGATCATTCAAATAATGAATGGGGAGTCGAATAAGCATGAAATATCAATCGGGTGAGGAGTGGTGCAGTAGACCTCGATTCCGTCAGAGCATAATATGCTCTCTAATGATATTATAATATTATTATAATATCATTAGAGAACCAAATTTATGGTGGTCACGCCTATACCACCAATAGGTATACAACTAATATTGCACACAGCCACTGACGGTAACACGAGAACGAAATCGTGTACCGTGGAGGGGAAATAACTGGACCGCCAAAACTATTTTACTGGTTTTCCACATACATTATAAAAATATGGAATACAGATATATTTTGATCTATTGCTATTGGTATTGGTATTTAAATTAGTAAGAGATTCAAATACTTTTTAGAAATCGGAAAATTCGCAATTTTTAAAAAAAAATCCTTACGAAGATTCTCCAACTAGAGAATGGATTGACGTAATTATGAAATTTTCGGTTCAAATTAACATTATTGATTTGCAAAAAAATATTTCGTTACAAATGTGGAAAACGAGCAACAACGTCAGTAAAAAATGCTGGATAAGTAGATGAACTTATGAAACAATAGCCATAGAATTAGCTACTCCTATACTACACATAGACATATGTGAAACTCCGTTCTCCGAAATGACGTTAAAAAAATGTTTATATCATTTAAGATTAACTGATCATCGACCTTGAAACGCTTTACACATTAGTTGTCCTTAAAAAATGTATCTAGATACTAGTTACTAGATACATCGATCTTCACCTGAAGATACCAGATACAAGAAACAAGATACAATTCAATTTTTTTTTTAATTAAGTAAAATTATTAAAATTCATTATATTTCAATATTGTTTAATTTAAAAATTAAAACCATATCAACTAAGAATGTGATAATTACATTTGTACTTATGTTCTTCCAACTTCTTATTTTTTTAAATGGTAGAAATTTCTGTTGTTTATTACTAGTAATAGATATTAATAAAACAATCCTTGATATCTACAAACAATACTTAGACAATTTAAATTAGAAATCCTTCACATAATTATAAATATTACGATTTAAAATAACATCCAATTACAAAAATAAATTTTACATTAAATTAATCCATTCTAACTGCAACGTAAATTAGCTATCTTTTTGATAGAATATTTAACTAATTTGTTCAAAATTTAAACAAAACCTGCGGGTGCCGGGGACCCCTGCTCAATTTTTTTTTTAATTCTAAACATATCTATATCAATTTAGAATATAATAATTATTATAATTTTGTTTATGTTTTTTCAACCTTTAATGATATTATACCTTTTAAATTGCACTTATTTAAAATAGAAATAAATAATAATAGAGCAATTTAAGATATCTATAAAAAATATTTAGACAATTTAAACCAGTAATCAATGGTACGATTCTAAACAATACATTTTAAAATTAATTAAGAATCTCTAAATGTTTCCACTAAAATCATTTATCCTAATTGCAACGTAAATTAGCTATCATATTGATATATTATTTAACCAATGTATTAAATTTTTCAACAAAACCTGCGGGTGCCGAGGAACCCCTTCACAATTTCTTTTAAATTTTCAAACATATTCGTATATAATATGAATGTAATAACAACAATTTTATTTATATATTTATGGATATCTAAATTTTTTAAATTATTTTCTAAATTTCGCTTGTTTGAAAGTTATAAAAAAATAATAATATAGCAGTTTTTGATACAAATATATACAAAATGATTAGACCATCAAAATCAGTTATTATTCGTACAATATAAAATAATTCATTTTAATATTATATGAGAAACTCTAAATATTAACATTAAATTCATCAATTCTAATTACAACGTAAATTATTTTCCTTCTCTGTATTATATATGAATAGTTTATTAAAATTTTAAACAAAACCTCTGGAAGCCCTTCCAATTTTATTCAATATTTAAAACATTAAAACCATATCAACTAAGAATGTGATAATTACATTTGTACTTATGTTCTTCCAACTTCTTATTTTTTTAAATGGTAGAAATTTCTGTTGTTCATTACTAGTAATAGATATTAATAAAACAATTCTTGATATCTACAAACAATACTTAGACAATTTAAATTAGAAATCCTTCACATAATTATAAATATTACGATTTAAAATAACATCCAATAACAAAAATAAATTTTACATTAAATTAATCCATTCTAACTGCAACGTAAATTAGCTATCTTTTTGATAGAATATTTAACTAATTTGTTCAAAATTTAAACAAAACCTGCAGGTGCCGGGGAACCCCTGCTCAATTTTTTTTCAATTCTAAACATATCTATATCAATTTAGAATATAATAATTATTATAATTTTGTTTATGTTTTTTCAACCTTTAATGATATTATACCTTTTAAATTGCACTTATTTAAAATAGAAATAAATAATAATAGAACAATTTAGGATATCTATAAAAAATATTTAGGCAATTTAAACCAGTAATCATTGGTACGATTCTAAACAATACATTTTAAAATTAATTAAGAATCTCTAAATTTTTCCACTTAAATCATTTATCCTAATTGCAACGTAAATTAGCTACCTCCTTGATTTTATATTTAACTAATTTGTTCAAAATTCAAACAAAACCTGCGGGTGCCGGGGAACCCCTTCACAATTTTTTTTCATATCAAATAAGAATGTTATATTTACAATTGTATTTATGTTCTTTCGAAATCTAATTATTAGATTTATTCAAACATTATATTATTAAACGTACACAGACTGAAGCTATAATATCCCATGAATTTAATCATTGAAATTTTAAAAAGAAAACAATTTTTTAATTCAATATTTTATTTGAACGTATTACAAATAAATAAACATAATTTTCATCGTGAGCTTAATAGAGTAGCTATAATAAATAGCTCATTGGATTGATTTCAATTTTAATACTAATAATAAAAAACCCGCCAAATAAATAGTGGTTTTTATTTAATTTTCGTAATTTAATATATTATGTATATATTCATTATATATTATATTTATAATACTGACTTTTAATAAGTTCAAAATGTTTGTTTTATTTTTTTATCATGTATATTTATTCGATTTGCTACACCAAAATTTAGCAAGTATTACTATGATCATTATACTAAATCATTATACGACGGTTATTACAAGTCAGAAACAATTTTGCGTTTTCCTATATTAGGCTTTAATGTACAAACACATATTTTATTAAAAAACAAATATTAAAATAGAAAATTAAAAAGTTTTTATCACGTAAATATAAATATCGTAAAATCACTTGCGTATTATCTATGGTATTATTTTGTTTCGGATCACGGAAAATAACGTGTTTCGAATCATGGTATGCCGGTGTCACCGTTGCAGCTGTTTAATTTCAACGGTTGAAGATAATATTTTCATAGAAATATGACTATGAGTACTCTATGTATAAAGTTTTCCATTTAACTATTATTCGATTATTAACATTTTTTTATTTGTAATTTGTTGTACATCATTTATTTTACAGATACCCAAGGGCAGTGCAATGAAAATTCGTTTATTATGTTTTCAATTCTCATGAAAATTTGCCGGCAGAGTGTTATGAGTGTAGTAATTATAATTAACTGTCGTATATTCTTTATAACGAATATTATATCGTTTTGTAATTTGTACAACGTATAGGTAATAAATCCGCTGTTTATAAATAATTTATATTTTATATAGGAACACAACTTTGAATTCGTTCAGGATTGAAATTACTATATTACATATCTGTCGATTGGTCAGTCTGCGTATCAACCAATGTGAGTTTTTAAATAAATTATTGCTTATTGAATGTTTTCAAAATAAAATAAATGCCATTAGGGCCCGAATTTAAAGGCAAAATGCTTATTTTTTAGGTCAACCTTTGACAATAATATTAAAGTACCTACTTTAAGTAGGAAACATTAATCTTGATTTATCAATGACCATTTTAAAATTATATTTAGAGCACTAATTAGTATTTCCCTATTTTACCGTTGATTTTGTTAGTTTTAAATTTTAAATTTATATTTGTACCTAATATAGCTAAATAAATCCAATAATAAAATTAATTGATTAATAATAAACCTAGTAATCTTAATCTAATTGCGTTTTTGAATAATTTTTTGAGGAATCAATCAACGGATTTATAGGCATTTAAATTCGGGCCATACATTATAATTTCCTAGTTAATTAAATCACATTGCATGATAAAAAAAGTATACTTTTTTTTCTATGGTCGGCGACTGAGCGAAATATTTAATATCAATTTTAATTTACATGTCAATTCAATTTATGTCTCATTAACTTTAAATTTTTTTTTTATGTATAACATTTAAATTTTTCAAAATAATATCAAACGATTGATTACGCTTTGAGCGATATAATTCACCTTGTTTATGTTGAGTGTGTGAAATGGCAAGCGGAGCCGACTTTGGATGCTGACAAAGAACTGTTTTGTAGTCGCCACATGACAAAGGTATGAGCGGATAAAAAAAATAATAGTAGTGTTTGACTATTAAGTAATTATTTTTTTTATTTCTATTAATGTTTGGCCATCAAATGCTGATGGGCCAAGCAGTAGCCGCCGACCACCATATACCACAGAAGAGTAGTACAGGCTTTTCAAAGGAGCATGATTTGTTGTCCACGGAGTGGAACACTGGTAAGAGGTGTTCAGCGACGAAGTTCTGTGGACGGGTGGACGAGCATAACACGACCAACATCCTAAGGGTCATTAACGGGTAGGTGAACTTACATTATATATGGTTGCGTTTAATAAATAAAATAATATCTACAAATTAAAATAAATGGTATATTCTATATTCTATATACAAGGTTAGGTTAAGGTAGGGCAAGTCTGTCAAGTATCAACGGGGAATAGTAAATTCCTATGCGAGAGTAGCAGGTAAATAATTGCATTTTTTATTTCCTATATCAAAATAAAAATGAGATGTGTATAAGTTTCTCCAGGGTAAAAAAAAAAATAAAAACGTGGGTTTGATGATTGCCACACAGAAGTAAAAAATGTTACATTATATGCAAGTTCTTGTACGGTGGAAAAATGAGATGTGATTATTGGAGTATAATATTATAGTATTGATTAAATTTATGATATATTTTTATCATCATTTATTTATTGATGAAGAAATGCATTATGCGATTTTTACCAGATTTTATTATGGTATCATATCTATTTATTTATGAAATGTAATATAATATTTTAATTTTATTTTTTTTTGAAAGACATTATCATAACGATTAATACGTTTAATACATGAAATATAGTTTAATATTAAATGTGAACACCTTATTCACAACATTATAGCATAAGTATACACTGACTGTTATATATAGTTTTTATTAATGTGTGAACTAGCTCATATAATCTTTTCCAATACGTAATATTTTTTTGCCCTTCGGAAACTTATGCATCTTATTTATAGACAAAGTAGGAACAAGCATATGTATAATTTTACCTGCCTGGACTCGTGTAGTCGTGTAGGATTTTACGTTCGCCCGTATCAACAGAGCCAAGTATATTGCATATTTTCGTACATGGGCCGCATAAAAAAGTGTATCAAAAAAATTTATTTTTTATCAAAACCTTAAAATTATATACAAAGTAACTAATGTAGAGGACTTGAATGCTGATATTTTTACAAATACTATTTACAAATCTTAATGTTTACTGATTGTAAATTTAAATATTGAAATTTCAATAACTTAACTACCTCCAATATTTGAATTATTATATTGGATATTTATTAAAAATGTACTTATTTATTAATATATGAAGTGTGGTGTTGGACTAAATTTACTTCAATACGTAATAATAGTCGATATAACAACTCCCCCATTCACACTTCATTAAAATAAATATAAAATACAATAAATGACAAGTTTATAATTGAATAATAAATAAATATATAAATGAAATATAATATAAGAGGATAATTGAAATGTTCTGTGAAATGTATTGGTCAGTAAGATAGATGTGCTTTGTGATTCAAAGTTTTTGAGAAGGAATCTGCTCTTTCGACGATGTCCAGTCGATTTATTTATTTCTTTACTAGATACGGTTCCTGCCTTTAAAACATTATAAAAAAAAATTATTTGGCTAAATTTACTCTAATACATAATAATAGTCGATATAACGTGATCATTATTATCTTCAGACGTTTTATAATTTTCTATATTGTTAGATTGTAGCCTGTAGGTATCAACTCTTTTCGATATAAAATCCGACAAGTATTAAAGAATACAATCTTTAGGATAAATTCTTAATAATAATAATATTAATAATAAAAGTTTACTAATATTCAAATATTGTGTCTTATTAATTTTTATAAATAATTTTGATTAGTAGGTAATGCAAATGAATAACTTATGGAAACGAATAAGCCTATACGGTATTTAAACATTATTGTCGTTTAATATTTTTCATAATTCCATTCCGTCCTATCCATGACCTATCTGGTCAAATAAAAAAAAAAAAAAAATGTTATTTCTCAATTCGACACACAAGAAGTTAAATTGAAAACATAGTTGCATAGTGTCGCCTATGACTTAACATCAAGATTATCATTAGTATAATCATAGAAGCAGTGTTACACTATTACGCAAATCCGTCGGTAACCGTTCGCGGAGCCGCACGTGTGGTCCCTGTGTGTGATACATAAATACATAATCCACACACACCATAAGCGTATTGTTTTTATTATTATTATGAGTATTGAGCTCACAATACGTCGGTAACCGTTCGCGGAGCCGTACGCTTTTTTGCTTGCTTGCAAAAGAAATTATTACGTATAAGTAGCTATCACAATTTTATTAAGTGACATACTTATTACATAGGTTGTGTAGAAATACAAAATTGGTATAAATACACATATATTGGATATGAGGATCTTAAAGGAAAAATAAAATAATATTGAACGACAAAATATTTGAATATTTGAAAAAAAAACCAAAAGAATCAGCATGTGTCGCAGCACAATGACACTTAAGCTGACGACAATTATACTTTTAAAATTTCCAGTAAATTATAAGGTTATATGTTCGTTTCTAATTTTTCTTTGTTCATACCTTCTGAATAAAACAAACATTGATAAAAATTATAAACCTAAACATTCTAGACAATACAAAAAAATATATAAATATTATATAGGAAATTAAAATAATAGTACTGTACATAAGTACATTAATTAATACATTATTACTCATTTTGTGATGTTCATTGTTATTATTTTTATTATTTTGATTATTATTCATATCAACCAAGAGTTTTTTAATTATGAATTTCAACTCTATATCGATATCACCTCCGCTGAGAAGCACTGCACTATAATGCGGCCTATGTGTAGAAATGTGCAATGAATTTGGCGCTGTTGATATTTTAAGTAGGACATGACTGCCCGCCCCAACCTAATCTATAGAATATAAAATATACAACCACGTATTTTAATTTGTAGGTATTATTTATTAAACGCAATTATGTATATATGTAAGATCACCTGCCTGTTAATGATCTTTAGGTGTCGGTCATGTCTATGTTGGTCCATCCCTTTCTCAGAGCTTTGTTGTCGAATACCTTTTTCCCAGTCTTCTACTCCATGGATTTCAAAACATACTCTTTTGAAAAACCAACACTCTCCTGTTATATATGATGGTCAGCCGCTACTGCTTGTTCAATCAAATTTTATGGTCAAATAGTAATTGATAGTCGAACACCAAAATATTTTTATCCGCCCGTATCTATATCGAGCAGCGGCTAAAATCAGTGTTTCGTCACCACGAGTTCCAAATCAGTACTTATTGTCATTTCACACACTCGCCACCATATGGTGGTGTAACTCATTACATAAAGAATAATGACGTATAAGGATTTTATTTTAATGTTAAATTCCATTTCTCTAATTGCAACGTAAAATAGCTACCTTCTATATACTATGTACTTATAACTATTTTATTAAAATTTTAACAAAACCTGCGGGTGCCGGGGAACCCCTACCCAATTCTTTTTCACTTTTTTAAACTTAACATCTTTATCAACTAAGATTTTAATAATTACAAATGTGTTTATGTTTTTACGACATCTAATTGTTTACATTTTATCTTAATTACACTTATTTGAAACTATTAATAAAAAATAATAAGGTAATTTATGATATCTATAATAAATATTTAAATTAAGAAATCATTTATTCATACATAAATATTAAATTTTAAAATTATATAAAAAAGTCTATATGTTAACATTTTTTCCATTCACTCTACTTGCAATATAAATTAGCTAGCTTTTTTTATATTATATATAACTATTTTATTCAAATTTAAAACAAAAACTGCGGGTGCCGGGGAACTCCTGCTCAATTTTTTTTCAATTCTAAACATATTTATATCAATTTAGAATATTATAATAATTATAATTGTGTTTATGTTTTTTCAACCTTTAATGATATTATACCTTTTAAATTGCACTTATTTAAAATAGAAATAAATAATAATAGAACAATTTAAGATATCTATAAAAAATATTTAGACAATTTAAACCAGTAATCAATGGTACGATTCTAAACAATACATTTTAAAATTAATTAAGAACCTCTAAATGTTTCCACTAAAATCATTTATCCTAATTGCAACGTAAATTAGCTATCATATTGATATATTATTTAACCAATGTATTAAATTTTTCAACAAAACCTGCGGGTGCCGAGGAACCCCTTCACAATTTTTTTTAAATTTTCAAACATATTCATATATGATATGAATGTAATAACAATAATTTTATTTATATATTTATGGATATCTAAATTTTTTATATTATTTTCATATATTATTAACATAATTCCAACTTCTTATTTTTTTAAATGGTAGAAATTTCTGTTGTTTATTACTAGTAATAGATTTTAATAAAACAATTCTTGATATCTATAAACAATACTTAGACAATTTAAAATAGAAATCCTTCACATAATTATAAATATTACGATTTAAAAGAACATCCAATATCAAAAATAAATTTTACATTAAATTAATCCATTCTAACTGCAACGTAAATTAGCTATCTTTTTGATAGAATATTTAACTAATTTGTTCAAAATTTAAACAATACCTGTGGGTGCCGGGGAACCCCTACCCAATTTTTTTAAATTTTTAAACATAGGTATATCTACTAAGAATGTTGTAATCAAATTATGTCCTTTCAACATCTATTTTTTTTTTTAATCCTTTTCAATTTCACTTGTTTATTACTAGTAATAAAGAATAATTAAACAATTTTTGATATCTAAAATCTATTCAAACAAATTGAATCTGAAATCATTCAAAAAATTATAAATAATATATTCTAAAAATGAATTAGAAACTCTACATTTTTACATTAAATTCATTCATTCTAATTGCTATGTATATTAGCTACCTTCTTGATATTAAATATAACCCCTGTACAATTTATCTTGTATTTTTAACTTTACAAATTAATTAACTACGAATGCAATTATTACAATTGTATTTTTGTTTTTACAACTTCTAATTGTTTTAATATTTTAAATTTCACTTTTTTAAATCTTGTCTTAAATAATAATAAAACAATAATTAATATTTATAAATAATTTTTAGACAATATAAACCAGTAATCGTTCATACAATTATAAATTATTCATATTAAAATACCATAAAGAACTCTACATTTTTACATAAAATTAATCACATTTATGCAGTGGTGTGTGGAATATTTTAGGCTTGCCCTCGTCAACTAAAATTGTCAAACCACCCCGTGCTCTAAATATCATTGTTAAAAAATATGACCAATTGACAATATCACTTCTCTTAGGTATTGAAGATTGATTTTATTTCTAAAAAATTCCATGTGTCATACAATTTAATTTCGGGATAGTCGAATTGCACTTATTACCTACAAAGAATTGGTCGAACTGCACTCGGGTAAAAACCTAAAGCAGGTAGTTATCGAAATGCAATCGTTCAAAAAAAGAGTTACATGTCGAACGTGTATAGTAAAAACCCGTTAAAAATATTACGAATATTATGTTTATGAACCCTACGGCGGGCGTACTATTTCATAGCATTATTTATATTAGTTCGTGAATGCCATTTAGATAACGCAGATAACCAATATAATATTGACAATAATTAAATTTGACGATTTTTTAAAAAAAAAATATATTATAATAATAATTATATGTATATATTATATAATATATTATTATAATATATAATAATATAATATAATAGTTCTAATGTATAAATATATAGTTAACATAATGTGATGTATAAAACAATCATTTTTATAACCACGCCAATGATTAAAATCATTGTCAGTCCTAAGCTTGTAAATGGGAAGGAAAATGAGTGTTTACTAAATGTTTAACTCCTTCAAATGTATGATAATTTTTCCCAAGTGCAATTTGACTAATACCTGCTTTTTACTAGAGTGCAGTTCGACCATTACCTTTTTAAAACTCAAGTGCAATTCGACTAAAATAAGTGCAATTCGACCATACCCTTTAATTTTATAGATATAGAATTCATCGTACATCGTATTTTTGTATAGAAATATGAGCTCTTATTGGATAGTCAGCACTAGTTCGGGTAACATGACATATAATAGGTCGGGTGGTGATTACAAGTGGTGTACATATATTATTTCAATCAACTGATGTAAGCGAAGTATTAAATATCTGTAAATATCCACGTTGTTGTTGTTATAGTATAAACGTTAACTTTATACTATAATTACAACTATAGTTGAAATAGTATGGACTATATTATCTAATAACATTAAAAATATTCTATCTCACATCTACTAAAATTGTTATAAATGCATAGATCACGCATAAAAATGAAAATGTTCCTGTAGACTGTAGATCACACTAAATAAATTCCGTTGTATTGTTACGAATTATTTGAAACCGTTGACACATGCAATGGCACGACTTGACGGCACACTCCATTAAATGAAAAAGTTTTCATGTCGTACGAAAATGTACATCCAATGCTGCAAGTACCCACAACCTATTATAGACGTTTTATGCACAATTACAAATTGCTATGCACTTGTGATAACGTCTGGACCGGTAAAAAATGTGTGTTCCCTTAATTTCTGTTTAATGAATATAATATTACATCATTTTTATTTTAATCATATAAATAAATATATAATATTTTAAAATCAATTACTTAAAAAAAATTCATCAAGTAATGAGCTAAACCTCTATCTCTTTGTGCCATATATTCTTAGTAATTATTTATTATATCTCCTGAGTATTCCATATTTATAATATTTCGATACATATTCGGTTTTGCGTTTGCATAAATTGTTTTCTCTATTTTAGCGGGACAACCAATTTATCATATTTTTATTAGTTTGGTCTGCTATAAATTAAGAGTATGTAGACAAATTTGTAACTCCTACAACTTCCAAGTCCCATATAGTTATAAACAAGTGAAAAAAGTCAACCCCGAAATTGTGCTCGTTAAAGGTTATTCGAGATCAACAGTCGCAAAAATAACTTTTTTTCAATAATCTCACTTGTATTGATTATAATTTATATTTAAATAATCGACCGGGCTAACCTGGGACTATAATCTATAACCATTCATTCGAATAGCTTTGAGGAGAGGTTTAATCGTTACTCCGTCTTTAGCATATTTTTCCATTATACTTTTACAATAATTCATAAAGTCTGCTTCATCTTGATGCCATAGTTTTACAAGTGCATCATAATCTTTACACCCAGCTTGTTGATTAGCCAAAATATTTGCTTGTTTAGTAGCCTATAGAAAATATAAAGCCAATGAAATAATATTTTGTGGCATTTTCTTATAAAATGTGAAACCAAATAATTGACGTCAAACTTACACATTGATCGTTTAGAGCTTTTCGGTAGTTATCATTTGCATTAATCTTTGCTTGTTTACGTAAGAGTTCGAGTTCGTACAATATCTTCTTTTCTCGTTGCAGTCTTTCTATTTCCCACTGACGATTTAATTTTGACCGTTCTTTATCCTTTTGATTTTCTTCCAGGAACATTTTCTTATTATCCTCCAAAATTTTTTTACTTTTTTTCGCCAAATCATTTTTTTTAAGTGTTTCTTCTTGATATCTACATCGATTTATTTACCAGCTGAGTATTTGAAATGTTAATAAATGAATTAAAGATATCAAAAACGAACTTGCGCTTATTTTCTTCGTTAACATTCTCATCTATAATTTTCAACTTTTCATTCATTCCTTTCAAGTTTTTCTTAACCTCTTCCGTTAATTTCTCGAATAACTGTTGCCTTTCATCTCTCGTCTGCTCATAAGTATACATAATAAATAAAAACTTTTAAGAACGTTAGTATTTTTACTTTTATTTCCTTCAATTTTGTAAGTTTGTTCAGTCTTTTCTTCGGTTCGTTTGTTATTGCTACAGACATATTTAGTTTCTGCTCTTCTGATTAACGCATATTATTCTTCATAGCTACGAGTTTTCGGTTTTCATTCAAGTCATGTTCCATTATTGTTTTCGTTGCCTGAATCTAAAATAAAAAGTTATTTTCAATAGATAACGTGAGAAATACAATGTCACTTTAGCTTCTTTTTCTTTTTCATCGTTCTCGATTTCTTGTTTTATCCATTGTACTTCAGCTATACCTTCATTTTTTAGTTTAAAGACTTCGTTACGGCTGAAATCTTCCCGGATTTTCAATCTTATAGAATGAAAATAATAATTAAATATTTTTATTGGTTACATTATTATTTATGTATATGCTATATTAATATTACCTCCGATAGCTTATAGGATATAAGGTACTTATATATAAATTGGCATAGGAATTTATGGTACTAATTAAATATTCTCAGTATGATCATCAAATACTTTTAGTGAATATCCTTCGTTGTTTTAAGAACTTAAGTAGGAACACAATTAATTATAAAATTATATTTTACTTTTACATGTATTGGTATTTTTGATAGTAATTTCTAATCATCATTTTATTTATTTATTTATTATTCTATTTAGATTTATGTATTTTTACTTTATAGAGCTTTAAGAGAATAACTTCTGAACAAGAATTATAACTGTAGCAGTATAACATAATTAGGTATGTAAACAAAAATTAGACTGTAAATTATAAGACTTTCATGACATAATGATTTAACTTTTTCAGTAAATATCTCATGTGATATCCTACAGAATTTCTTAGTATCATTTTCAACTGAATTAATTTATCTATGTTATATTACCGTAAAAGTCCGATACTCCGATCACTAGGTAAAGTTAATTTTTACAAGTAAATCCTTGGATTTACTAGTTGAAGGTACTCAGTATAAACTGAAAATCATCATTTTATTCGATATTTTTCTAAAACGTACACGTTGTGTACATATCACAGAATGTACACAATATACTAATTAAAATTTGAATTTGTAAAAGTATTGTTAAAAAATTATTGTAATTAATAATTAATGTATAAAATAAACTTTCAATTAGTCACATTAAAATGTTCTATTGAAGTGTTGTAAATCGATGATTATGGTAAGTAAATATAATCCGAGCATAGCGATAAAATTTTTTATTGTGTTATATAAGGGTCCAATATGAACCTCCAGCCTCCCAAAATCTAACACACTATTTGCGCCTATACCGATTATACTTTATTATTCATTAGTCAAATGAATCTGCTTTTGCTAATTGGATTTATACCTAATCTTAGGATAAACATAACGTTTTTAAGACATGCCAGAATAAAATTGTTATTTTCAGCTTTTACTAAGTACAAACTATAAATCCTATCATTGACTTGTACAACTTAGCTTTACCAAGTGATCGGGCTCTTACAGTAACATATGCATACAAATACACACTACGTTAATAAAATTGATGCTATATCTCACTCGTTCAGAAGAATAGCATTATGTGTTTTTTTTATTTCTGCTTGTTTTCGTTTTTGTTCCAATTGATCTTTTCGGTATCTTTCCGATTCTGCATTTTGTTTTATTTTCAATAAATATTCTTCTTCTTGGGTTTTAATTCTTTCTGCCTTGTTAAACTCCATTTGTAAATTTCTCTCCTTGAGCACCTGCGCGTAGTATATTATAATCAACGCTCAAATATGAAATATAAATCCAGATGTACGATTCTCAATTGAGTATAGAAATTATATGCGTATAAAATATAAAAATTCATGACCAAAACCACAATATGTTAATATGATAGTATTATAATATGTATAAAAAAAAAAACGAACTCCCTGTTTACAATAAATCGGTAAATATTCTAACACGCTTAAAATCAAGAATAATAATAAACATATCCACAATAAACAATGATTTAGATTTAATAAATATGAGTATTAAAGACCACATCACATTACGCTTAAATTTAATAATAACAAAATAATTTATGAATGGAAGCTCTACTACTGTATGAATATTATGCGAGCTACCAATATGAAAGAATATAGATATACTGAGAAAAATGTGATGATTCAAAACTACAGATATATCAAATTGTTATAAGCATTTCTAAGTATTTTAATTTGTATTACCTATCAAAAAAATGTTTATATGATTATTAATAATTATTTTTATTTTCATAATACTATAGATTAGTGCCCCACCATGATATTGTCACGCTCAATAGATATATCTCGGTAGACAATCTATTTAATTATTTTTTAATTATTTCATTTTAGCACAGATAAAAAAAAGAAAACTTGAAAACTTATAGTCAAATTTGTATTTTTATCCTTGACTGGTCGACGGAAACAACATTTGGAATAATAATTTCCATAAAATTACAAAATAACTATCCTTAGGTATAAGTTGTTATGAGAATTTCAAAGGATCGCAATTGAAAATTGAATAATTTGTTTCATTATAGCTAATATAAAATGTATAGGGAACGGTAAATGGATCCAGTCAATGTTTAACCTAATTAAGCTTAATTATTGTAAATTATATAGTCTTTTCAAACACAGTAACATTATAGTCGTCATCAATTACTGCGATAGTACCTATAGTCATAGTCATATAAATATATATTATGTACCTATGTAATCAGGGCCATATTTATGCAAGGACATTTGCACTTGGCTCACTCAAAAGAGGGGCCCACCAACAGGCAAACAATATTGGTAATATACCTTTTTATCATTATTTCTCTCAAAATACCGGCTGACAAATAAAGACAGAATAAAAAGTTATAATAAACATTAAGTTCGTATAGTGCATTGTTTTTAACATGACAGTTTTATGCTTATCAACTGCTTATAAACCACAAATCATATAAACGATACAACATTATTTTAAAAATATACTGTGCTCACATTTTATTGCAGCGTTGAAAGAAATATAGATTTAGGTCCCAAAATTGTAAATTGTACTAGGTCCATGAATTGGTAAATCAGGGCCTGTATATAATTTATACTAATTTATTAATTGGTCAGTAAAAATTTTTCATCTCGTTTCTTTACTTTGCGATCAGGATAGAGTCGATGACTATAGTACCTAATTGTTAGATTAGAGCCTAGAGAGGCCAGAGGGTGAATCAAAAATCAATATTCTCGTATTATGCAAAAAGGGTGCAAATACTGCACCTTGATCAGTATATATTTTAAATGTATAAAAATACCTGCATTTTCTTCTCTTCGCTTTTAATCATTTTAGTCGAATCCTTACTGGACCATATATTTAATTGCATATTTTCAATAACCTTGTTCCGGTTTTCCAATACTTCTTGGTTTCGGATGTTATCTCTTATTCGATTTTCGGCTTTGATATCATCCAAAACTTCTTCTCTTTTGCAGCTATAATATCCAGTTGTTGCTAGAAAAAAAGATAAAATATTGCATTGTCCATACTCATTTTTTTCACAATAATACATTTTCATAAAATATCATTATTTGTTATTAAATCTAATAGATTAACTTTGGCTTAAAAATCAAATTTATCTCATGCTTATAATGTACTCATAAAATATTGGTAGTGTTAATATAATGTTAGCTATAAATATCTTAAATACTTACAACAATAAAATATGATGTAATAAATAATATTTTTTATAAAGTATACGATTTAAATTATATGTAGAAACTGACTTATTACATTATAGTTTGTTTTTTATTCTTAACAATTTACCATTGGACGGAAACAATATTGCACTATACTTGGTAATTCACTAGGTTTAAATGTAAGAAAAAACTAGAAATATGTTTCACATAGATATTTAAGTAAATTACTTCACTGGTATCTTATTTCATATCAACATGTTTCTTATAGCTTCAGTGTCTATTATTAAGATTTTAAAATTTTTTATTTCATAATTCATTTTTAAAAATGTTTTTCAGTAAAAAATAACAAAACATAAAAAATTATCAAAATAAACAATAAATCAACAGTAAACAAAAAAAAATTATAAACATTTATATATGTAAAAATATGTATAACGTTTTTAATTAATTCCTATTTTCTTGGACATACTTTGTAGGCAACTACTGTAGCATGATCCAACTTACCTGGTACACCAAACATTTTTCTAATAATTTCTTTTCGTCTTTGTCTGACTTCTCCCTGTGCTAAAGGTTTCCCATTAGCATCTGCATATATTTCCATATCTTCTAATATACGACGTTTAGCAGCAGTTAATCTGGTCACAAAATCTAATAATAATGTCACCAAATCTTTGGCTGTATTTACCGCTGGTCCTGTGCCAGATACTCCATTACGAATTAAATCTTCTGTTCTGAGAAGAGAAAGCTTGTGTCTCTGATATGCTTCAACATTGGGAAGTTCTAAACACATATTTATGATAATTTATTCAAAGGAATATTTTATATTACATTAGGTTGATAATCAATATACCAGTAAAATGCCCAACAACAGAATCTAGATTGTCTGATACGCCGTCTGAAGTAATAAAAACAATATCATCTAAATCAACTTGTGTTATGGACAATGATAAATTTGACAATTCCGGATTGTGCCCATCAACGGGACCTAATGCACCCATAACATCTCTCATATCTCTCATTCTATGATCATCATGTGACCCTTGAGTGAGTTCTCTAACGCCATACTTCGGGCTGTACACATAACCTAAACTATCACCAACATTACAACAACAAGCAACATAATGATTATCAACTGTAGACGGAAGTACTACGATTGCAGTGAGTGTAGTCAAAGTTCCCTCTTCTTGTAATATCATGTTATGGGCAGCATGAAATGATCTCAGTAATGTAACAAGAACATCCTGTAATAAAAAAAACATTTTTAACCTCTGTGTATTCAGAACTAACAAATTAATATTAATAACATCCAATAAACATTATAGTACATTTTAATGATTTTCTAAATTAGTAATTAATAAGAAAAATAAAAGTGTATAATTAAATAAATTATATTAGACAAGTAAATACATTTTTGATAGTAGAATAATACTTATTTTAATTGTTTTGAAAATTATTCTTACTATTCAAACCAGAGGCGTTTTAAGATTTTTTATTGGGATATGAAATATGATTAAATAATGGCTGTACATCCTCTTTTAAATTAAAACGACATATATTAAATAACATATAATATTTTTTTACAAATTATATGAAAAATTTCCTTGATTTTTAGGCATGTGAGTACTTCAAGAACATACTCCTTACTTCAGTCATTGAGTTTCTCAAATAAGATTTCAGTCATTTCATTCATGAAAATTGTAGATAATTTATAACAATTCAAAAAAATTTTTATTGATTATATTTCATTTTTTGATTATCATTAAATATCAATTAACAGGAAACTCCATATTATTACCTGAAAAAAAAAGGTCATGGAACCATCCTCCCCCCGCGAGAACGCCCATGATTCAAACATGTTTAAAAATACAAATAAATTATTAATAAATAATATTAATAAAATATTTACCGTAGTATTCTTAAAATATTCTTTATTGACGGGTAATAATGTTTTGTTTAAGTATTATTAATTAATAATTATTATTTTATTTCAGTAAGCACTTCAGCACTAGCCCACTGCCCGCTCACGAAGTCACAACTCACTTCCAGAATAATAATATTTATCAATTACAGGTAATGACTACCAAATACCAATCAACTAAACTTACTAAACTGAATAGTGAATATTGTACTTTATCAGACATCATCTGATACATGAACTGCTCGAAACTGATATTGTTTAATGAGAGTAGGAGTGCTCAAAGTAGGTCAGACGTTGTAAAATTTGAAAACGTTATATTTTTTTAATTATTTTTTACCAGAAAATATAATATTATACGAAATCATGTCGAGTAATAAAGATAATAACTGAACGTCTGAACGTCACTTGGCACAATATGTGTCTTTCCACTAGATATCGAACGGTTTATCGCCATCATTCGTCAATAATAAATTGTCATGCCTAATTAAGTGTTGCAACCAAATACCGTGTTTACTATTAGTGGCCTATAACTCATTATCGTCATTAAGTCAGTCGCTTTTGAAAAATTCAATTAGATTATTCAGAAAGAAATAAAGACAAATGTTGGCTAAATTGTATCATGTAAAATGAGAGAACTTGTGTTTAATCAAAGTAAAAAAATTAATTGTAATTGCAAGTTCTACCATGTTTCTTGTCTGAAACTTTTATAATCATTATCGAGTTGAGTTCATTACATTGTAATTTCACTTTTAAAGGAATGCTTAAGAGTTGACACTTTCTTCACTCCTAACCATAGACATAATAGTGTATCTATGCTATCATAATATTATGTCTATGATCCTAACACTGTATGACGTATGTAGTAAATTTCTTGAAAGGTTAAACCCCTCCCAAAAAACTGGTTGCTCCGCTGTATTATTTTTAACTGACCTGATTCATTATATCTCTGTCCAACAAACATTTCTGAAAGCTGAAATACATTTGTTACAGTAAAAAATGTCATTTGAATGCATTAGAATAACTACAACGTAATAAAATAACGTTATCTTTGACAGAAATACATACACTAATATAATATATTATTTAATAATATAAATGTAATTTAATAGAAACCTTTGTATAGACAAAAGCAATCTTTAAAACTAATCCATTAAATAAACATAATTATCATCGTGAGCTTAATAGGGTAAACATATTATAAACAATACACCTAAGAACCTCATAAAAATTCCACTTCTTTTAAAAATGTATTTAAATGTATTATTTCTTCACATCAGATGCGATATATATATAAATTCTATATTCATTTTTTTTCGAATAATAATACAATACGTATAAATTATTTTATTAATTTTTATTCTTAAATTAATCTGTTATACTAAGTGGTATTTATTTAATTTACGTAATTTAATATATTATGTATATAATCATTATATATTATATTTATAATAAAGAGTTTTAATAAATTCAAAATTTTTGATTTTCTTTATTATTATGTATATTTATTCGATTTTCTACACCAAAATTTAGCAAGTATTACTATGATAAATTTGGTAGTCCATCGCCTAAATCCCTATACGCCATTTTTTACTGGTCAAAAACAATTTTTGTTTTCCTATAATAGGCTTTAATGTACAAACACTTATTTTATTATGAAACAAATAATAAAATAGAAAATTAAAATATTAAGTTTTTATCACGTAAAAAGCATAAATATAGTAAAATCACTTGTATTATCTATGGTAAAATTATGTTTTGGATCATGAAAAATAACGTTTTTCGAATCAAGGTGTACTAGTGTCACCGTTGCAGCTGTTTAATTTCAACGGTTGAAGATAATATTTTCATAGAAATATGACTATGAGTACTCTATGTATAAAGATCTCCATCTAGTTATTATTCGTGTATTGTAATTTTTCATTTGAAATTTGTTGTACATCATTTAATTTATAGATACCCAAGCAGTACAATAAAGAATTCGTTTATTCTGTTTTCAATTCTCATGACAATTTGCCAGAGTGTTATGGGTGTAGTAATTATAATATAGTGTCGTACATAATTTATAACGAATATTATATTGTTTTGTATTTTGTACAACGTACAGGTAATAAAACCGCTGTTTATAAATAATTTATATTTTATATAGGTACAGAACTATATATTCGTTCAGGATTGAAATTACTATATTAATAATCTATCGATTGGCCAGTCAACGCATCAACCAATGTGAGCTTTTAATTAAATTATTGCTTATTGAATGTTTTCTAAAATAAATAATTCAAATAATAAATTTAATTGATTTATAATATAGTAATCTAAATCTAATTGCAATTTTGAATATTTCTATCAACGAATTTTGAGGCATTTAAATTCGGGCCATACATTATAATTTCCTAATTAATTAAATTACATTTCTTGATAAAAAAGTATATTTTTATTTCTAAGTTTACGACAGAGCGAATGCTGATTGACCAAGCAGTAGCGGCCCATCAATATCAACTACAGATGAGTACAGGCGTTTCAAAGGAGCGTGATTTGTTGTCCAAGGAGTGGAAGACTGGTAAGAGGTGTTCAGCGACGAAGTTCTGTGGACGGATGGACGAGCATAACACAACCAACATACTAAAGATCATAAACGGGTAGGTGAATTTAAATATTATATGGTTACGATTAATAAATAAAATAATAAATCAACGGGGAATAGTAAGTTCCTACGCGAGAGTAGCAGGTAAATAATTGCATATGTTAGTTCCTTCATCAAAATAAAAATGAGATGTGTATAGGTTTTTCCAGGGTAAAAAAAAAAAAAAAACGTGGGTGTGTTGATTCCAACCAGAAGTAAAAATGTTACATTATATGCAAGTTCTTGTACGGTGGAAAAATGAGATGTGATTTTTGGAGTATAATATTATGGTATTGATCAAAAATATGATATATTTATTTCATCATTTATTTATTAATGAAATCTATTATGCGATTTTTACTAGATTTTATTATAGTGTCATATCTAATTATTTATAAAATGTAATAAATTTTTTTTATTTTATTTTTTTTGGAAGACAATATTATAACGATTATGACATTTAATAGTTACATGAAATATAGTTTAATAGTAAATGTGAACATATTATTCATAATACATTATAGAATAAGGATACACTTATTGTTATAAATAATTTTTATTAATGTGTCAACTTACTCATATAATCTTTTCCAATACGTACATTTTAAAAAACGTAATTGGTGTAGAGACCTTTAACTTAACTTAGTGCTGTTATACCAACTAATATTATATTACAAAAGTAAACTAGAATGAAAAACACGTCTTTTTCTTATGACGTTAAATTAAAAAGAATAAGATCACTTCATTAATTTAATCTAGGTACGTATTGAGCAGAATGTATAGAAATTGTAAATATTACAATAAAGAGAAAAAGAAAATAATATTAATTACTATTATTCCACATATTAATTATATATTATATAATTTTGTATTAAATTATATATTTATTTCTTAATTAATTAAATAATAATATACATTTTTACATGAGTAGGTAATGACTTAATTATATGACACATGTTTGTGTTTAATATCCTTATATAACTACTATATGATTATGGGTTATTCGTTAATTGTAATTTTAGATTCTGAATGGAGTGATGGAATTTATTGGTTTTACAATGATGTGTGTTTTTTTTGTGTGTGTGTGGGTGATTGACAACAACTTTATTGGCAGTAAAGAAAATTCAATTTTCTTATACAGCAACTTTTCTGATAGGAAAGTTAATGTAGATGTTACTTGTGCGTGTCAAAAATCAAACTTTTTCAATACTTTCTAAAAAAATTGAAAAAAATCATAAACGAAATTACGAAAAACGGAAAATTTTACGCAAATTTATGTTTGGACATAATACATTTTTTTAAAATACTCAAACTCAAAAACAAAAATTGTAAACACTTCAAATTTTCACCAAATCTTTATATTGGTTTTTTCTATACATGGTTAAGTTTTCAAAGTATTTTGACATATTTTGAATTATTTATAGACAATTTAAATTTTCGATTTTTGTAAGTTTTTTTTTTTTGAAATATCTATTAAATTTATTTAGCTATCAGAAAACTCCAGAAAATTTAATACAATGTTTATTATAAGTTATACTAGTCGTAACTAAAAAATATCAAAGATCTTTTAATTTAAATTTATTTTATAATCCCATAAATTTCAAATTTGTATAAAATATGTTAAAATCCGATGATTTACAAGTTATTTTGTAGTTGAAAACTCATAAAAATTTTTCAGCTTATACTTAAGGATTAAGCTATAAAACAATTTCTACAGGACTTTAAAAAAAGAATTTTATGACCATTTGAAATTTTTATTTTTACGAAATTGCATACTATTGCATTTCAATTTAAATATGAAATACAATTTTTATCTTTAGAAGTGATTTGATAGTAAAATTATATAGGTAATAAATAATAATCATGGGTCCAATGCATAGACTTATAAATTAAAATTAGTTAATAAGTCTATGGTCCTATGCTTAAAATGGGTCGGCTATTCCATGGTCATGATTGTTGAAAGACATATTCCATGGCCAATGTTAGTAATCTTATTCATTTACTGTTATTGAAATATTTCATTTTTTATTTCAGTAAAACAGAATTGAAACCAATTTTGCTCGTGAATTATAATTAATAAATTTTGAAAACATTTTATTTTTCTTAAAATCATATTGCACATTTGAATAGTGAAATAGTGTTTAATTCATTTAATTAATAGTTTAACGTTGAATAACCGTAATGGAGAAACTGATTCAGATCGAAATGAACTGCTATAGGAATGACAAACGCATATAACAATGCACGTAGATACATCATTTTTACTAAGGTCAGTGGTTAAAACTTTTTACTATGAGCCCCTAAATGCATATTATAGTGTGATCTTGGAAAGTTCATCGGTCAGTGGAGTGGTGATAGAAGTTTTTATTCGCGTTTAGGCGTTATGATTGAAATTGGTTTCAATTTATTTTACTGTTACTGTAAAATGTACAATAAATAAAAAATCAAATTTGCAAGGTCAGGTATATCAATTTATATTTCATAAAAATACATGATATATATTTATATTTATAATATTATGATATTTAGCACTAAATTTCATGATAATGTTTGTTATTAATTTTTAATCGGAAAATACATATACCAATAAAAATGTAGTTAAATATTTTGAAAGTTATAAAATATTTGTAATTTGATTATAACATATTATTATAAGAATATTTAATATATTCTTATAAGTACCCCATAAATGTTTCGCGTCGTTGTCACAATTAAAATAGCAATACAATTAAAAATAATGGGTTCAAATCTCGTATAAGAATTACATTATTTTTTTAATTTTTACAATATGACATTCTCATAAACAAGTACAAGTCTAAAATTTAAAAGATTTGAGGGATTTTTTGGTTATTTTTTAACGCATTTAAGTATTAGATCGATACGTCATATTTTCGTAGACGTTCATCGTAGTCGGGTTCCGCATTACGAGCGTATTATCTCACATTCACGTGTTTTTCAATACGCATGAGTACGATAAGCGGCCGTCTCGCCGTCCGGATCCGATAATTCAGTGGCTGCGACAACGTGGAATGAAATACGCGTTCCGTTTTTAAGACTTGCAACTACGCTATATGATTAGGTAAAAATAATAATCCGAATAAAATAACTATGAGTTCCGAATTTTTTATTTACTATCAATTTTGACACTTTTCTAATTGGCATTAAAAAAAACTACTTCTTAAAATAAATTAAATAATATATTTAATAATTTATTAATTTAAATTTATTTTTCATTTAATATTTTCTCAAACGAGTTTTACAAAGTTTTAGTGTTTATTTCTTTGTATTTTACCTTATAATCATCCCATATTCTTAATTATGTCACCATCATGTTTATAATTTACTGATTTGTGTTTTTTATTTTGAAATTTTAGATTAGTCAAATTATATGAATAAGTTTCATATGAATTGATGGTATGTGCCAGTGACGTGACGGGTTGGTGCCGTTTGGGTGCATAAGTTGTATGGTGTGCCGTATAAGTCTCCTGCGAATAGGTTAGTACAATTAATTTAAATATTATGGTAACATAGAGGTGGGCGAATAGAATCGGTGAGTGATTGGGAGTGGAGACTGATGGAAGAGACAAGGAATTAATAGAGGATCTTTATTGGTGAAAATAGAGGGGGAATAAGGGATATGTATAGGTAGGAAAAATTTGTAGAATCGAAGGGGTGTAAAGGGCTTATGTAGGTCAGATAAAATTTGACTGCGGAGGTGGTGTAGAGTTAAGGAGAAGAGCTAAGTAGATTTCAGGGGCTAAGTTTGAGGGGGCTAGATCTTAGGTCAGAGGCTTTGGGAACTGTGTGGGATTGTGAATGGGGAGCTGTGCTAAGAATTCGAAGAGGTATTTTTATGGGCTATGGACGTGGTTATTGAGGGGGCTTCAGAGGAAGGTGGTAAAGGCGATATCGTGAGAGACCACTAGAGGAGACAGTGATGGTGGGAGGGGGTAAGCTGGTAGTTGGGGTCTGTCGCAGGACGAGGAGGGCAGTCGGAGGCGAGATGACAGAGGGGTAGGCTGTTGTGGTGACCGTCTTAGGACGGAATGTAATAGGGGCTATTGTAGGGGGATGATGTAGAGGGGGCTGTTGTATGAGGAACGGTGTTGCAGTGGGTGGTTGCTTTAGGGGAGAGCTGTTGTAAGGTGTTGGAGGGGCTGTTATACAGGGATAGCTGACGTAGGGACCAACATCCTACGACATCCTACCCCTAAAACAGCCCCCATGTCATCATGTCCCCTACATCATCCCCATATACACCCCGCACCCAACAACATCCCCAACACCTTACGACAGCTGTCCCCTTACAACATCCCTTACGATATCCTACCCCTACAATAGCTCCCATATCATCATGTCCCCTACTACAACAGCCCCCCAACACCCTACGACAATTGGTCCCTGCAACAGCCCCCCACGTCATTCCACCCCCTACTACAGCTTACGCTTAACCTAGCCCCCACATACACCCTGCCACCTAAAAGAGCCCCCTACACCCTGCCTCCACAATATCCCACCCCAACAACAGCCCCCACGACATCCCGCCCCCTACAACAGCCCCAACGACATCCCACCCCCTACAACAGCCCATCCCGCCACTTACCTAACCTTACCTAGCTTCCCGATACGCTACGCCAGCTGTCCCCAGCAGCAGCCCCCCACGTCATCCCACCCCCTACAACTGCCCCCCCACACCCTACGACAGCTGTCCCGGCAACAGCCCCAATGTCATAATGCCCCCTACAATAACCCCCAACACCCTACGAAAGCTGTCCCCTGCAACAGCCTCCACTTACTTCCCGCCCCCTACGAAATCTGCCCCCTGCAACAGCCTCCCCACGTCATCCCACCCCTTACAACAGCCTCCCAACACCCCACGACAGCTGCCCCCTACAGCAGCACCAACTTACACCCCGCTCTGTACCGGTTCCTAAAACTTCACACATCACCCCTGACACAAGATCTAGCCCCCTCAAACTAAGCGCCCATAATCAACTTAACTCTTCTGCTTAACTCCACACCCCCTCCGAAGCCCACGTTTATTCGATCCCAACTAAATTTCCTACCACTATATATGTCTATAATCTCCAGCTTACTTCACTAAAAACTATCCCCTATTAATTCCCTGTCCTTCCCATCAATAATTCACTCCCACTCACTCGGCAATTCTATCCACCCATCTCTATGTAATCATAAAATTTAAATTAATTGTACTAACCTATTTGCAGGTCACTTATTGGTGCCACACCATACAACATATGCACCCAAACGGCACCAACCAGTCACGTCACATCAGTGGCTCATATTTATATCCATATCAGACTTGTTATTACAATTTGACTAAAATTTCAAAATAAAAAAAAATCAATAAACTTTAAACATGATGGTGAAATATTAAGAGTGAGTGATTAAAAGGCAAAATACGAAAAAATATACACAAAAACTTTATAAAATCCACATGAAAAAATATTTAATGAATTAATTAATAAATTATTAAATGCATTATTTAATTTATTTTATGAATAAGTTTTTTTTCTAATACCAATTAGAAAATTGCCTAAAATTGACAATTAAAAAGAGGTTGGAACTACTTGTTGTTTTATTCGGTTATTACTTTTTATCGTATAGAGTAGTGCAAGTCTTAAAAACGAAAATCATATGTAATTCCACGTCATCGCAGCCACCGAAATATCGGATCCGGACGGGTAACGTGTATTGTCGGATCGTTATAGCGGCACGTGAGACGACCGCATATCGTACTCATGCGTATTGAAAAACACGCGAATGTGAGATAATACGTTCGTAACACGGAACCCCCGAAAGGGTCTCTGGAACCTTGCCTTTTGCTCGCTAGATCCGTCGTACAGTGTTATCCATCGCTTCTGCGGAACGTCGTCCCGACTACGAGCAACGTTTACGAATATACGACGTATCGATGTAATACTTAAATGCACTAAAAGCAATCGATAAATTCTCTACAAAATAGCCAAAAACTCCTTCAAAAACAAAATCTTTCAAATTTTAGACTGAGTAAAATAAGATATGTATTCGATACAATATAGTAATCTAATACTTTTCTGAAAGAAATTTTCATTGAGAAAAATCATTTTTGGAAAAATTTCTAAAAAATATAATACAATCGCTAATATTCTTATTTAATTGCTATTTTAACTGTCATAACAACGCAAAACATTTACTGAGTACTTATATATTATATATTCTTATAATAATATTTTATAAATATTTTAAAATTTAAAAAATAATTACAAACTTTATCCTGAATTTAGTTCTAAATGTATTATTACTATAAATATATATCATTCATTTTATAAAATATAAATTAATACACCCAACCTGTTTGCATTAAAATAGTTTTTTCGAAGACAATTGTAACTATATTAGTTAAATCTGTAGAATTTTATGTTAATTAAACCAAACGCCAAGAACGCAAATTTTAATAAATTATGTTTAAATTATATTACAAAATAGTTACATAATTGTTAAAGTGTATAATGAATAATAATCCATCAATATTACCTCACAAAAAAGCTGGAAATCATTCAATGATTTAAAAAATTATGTAAAATAAAAAATAAAAGTGATATTCCTAAAGTATATTTAGTTCCTCAAAAGATGAAAATAATTTTGATTTTGGCCCAAAAAGATGAACTTTGCATTAAAATTCTGGCTCTATTGACTTTTTTTATTTTTAAAATTACAAGAATTTTATACCGGTATTTTGGCGTGGTGAACATTTATGAATAATGATACACACTGTATAATTTATACCCACCTCAGCTCTTTCGTAAAGATGCAAGGAAATATTCTAAGAGTGCAAATTTTATTTTTATCAATATTGTACATTCTATAGTAACTGTAAAATAAGTCAGAACCAATTTCATCCATAGCGCCTATATGCGTAAGTACTAAAAACCCTTTCATCACTCCACTACCGGTACATTTTCCAACATCACAATATAATATGCACTAACTCTGATCTTAGTAAAAATTTTTAAGCACTGACCTTAGTTAAAACTGTATAACTGCGTCCTTAGGCATATGCGTTTGTCACTCCTATATAGTTCGTTTCATTATGAATCGGCTTCTCGATTATGGCATATTCACTGTTAAACTATTAATTAAATTAATTAAACACTGTTTCGCTATTCAAATTTGCAATGAGAATCAAATGCAAATAAAATTTTTTCAAAAA
>JAIPRK010001927.1:0-36018 GCA_025469195.1 Chaitophorus viminalis
ATTTAATTTTAATAAATATTTTTGTTTTGATTGACTTCTGATTATATGTTAGTTATTTAAGAACCCCTGATTTAAATACACGAACTGCGTCCTGTATTTTTTGGGACGCAATTCGTGTATACCTTTTAGGACGGACGCAACTCGGGTGATCCCGTACAGCTTTGACGTATACTCTGTACGGTTTATGGTCACGTCCCCGTCTGACACTTCCCCGTCTGAGACATTTTCAATTTTCATTTTCGGACAGTCTACTTTTCGATGATCCTAATGAAATATGATACAATTATTACATTTTAATACTTTATTATTATTAATCAACAATATTGTTGTCTGAATTCAGTTTGATATATTTGATATGGCAAATACAAATTATGGTTTAGGCTACTCTAGCCACTGCAATACCACGATAGGTTTATCTATATAATCATTGTATATCATTGTATTACAATGTAAACGCTATACGATTTATCGAAAACAAACCTTTGTAAAGGCTGTGTCGCCATGGGGTCACCAACTAAAAGTAGTCCATCTGTTTGATAAAAAAAATTATGTCAATATGTGTACAATATGATATGGAACACGCATCGAACAACAACTTATATAATATATATATATAGTTACGTCCCGTATTTTGCAGAATATTATTATAACCAACGTAATACCAAGCATACGATGATAAATAAAATGAAAATCATGCATAGCGATTCTCTCCCTCGAAAAAATAAAAGTTCATACACTATCTATACGCGTGTATGTATAGTGTACGTGCTGTCGATTATACAATAACCGTGATATTATTAACCACTTGGACAGTCCGTTAATTGAATACGCCAATACTGTTAAGGTTTGTACGTCCGCCGTCTGGCACAAAAGTTTACAAGTTGTACCGTCGAAGCCGATCCGTAATGATAATATATCGCAGATAAATCACGCAGACTCACCGCGCCATATAATCCAACCTGTTAAACCATGCTGGTTGGAGCCACCGGATGGATTATCCTAGTATTTGGTATTGTATTACAATAATATATTTAGTAACATAATATAGAAATATAACACTGTAGCTGCACTGTTCGTGAACCATAAAAATGAAATACGAGTCGGACATGCCATGTTTTTAGAGAGTTCGGTGCATGTGAAAAATACACAATGTTTATTATAAACATCAATTACGAATTGGACCACTTATTGTTAACCGCTATGTATAATATATGTATATTGTATTATGATAATAATCTTACACGCGCGTTTGTATTTTTTCGATTCGATGCCAATCCGGGATCGATCGGTCCAAACATTATGCGTGTACAATGTTAAGCATATAACATACAATATAACGAGAGCTATATTCACGCTAAACTAAAAACGCTAAATACTAACCTAACCTATAGGTCAATATGAACTATGACCAATTACAGTGATCAAACATTTATAGAAAATCTATACCGAGGGTAAAGCAAAGTTGCTTGTAATTGGCAAATAGACTCGTGCACGTTCGTCGCAGTCCCTCACGTCCTAATTAATATACCGTATTACCGTAATATACGTAGATACATACTATGGGTACTTTTATCTCAAAACAATGTTATTGTATTGTCCGTGTTACGTGCTGGCACTCTGTACAAACAGTATAAACATATGAGTTGAGCATAAGACTTGATAATGCGTATTACGTTTTTATTTCTTCCTTCATAAAGCTAATATTCCACTAATACGTTTCGCACATTTTATAACTTGTGTTACTATGGTAATAACCAGTGAGGTTAAATATTAAATACAACGATTTCACAATAGCAACGTAAAATAATAATAAAAATAATAGTAATATTAATTAAAATATACAGGGTGATCTGTTTATCATGCTCACTCCCATTTTTGGTCGTAAAAATGTTATAATTTGGATTTTTTTTTTTAAATTTTTAAGTTACCATAACAACTATGTTTTCCACTATTTTTTTTTTTTTATGAAATCCTTGGTATGTCCTGTGGTGATACAAACTTTGTTTTTTCAAATGGGAATCCCATGTTTTCCATGCGAAATAATATTCAGTTAATTTTTCTGGAATTTTTGGTGTAACGTTATCAAATTTCGGCCCAGTATTATCGGAGTTATTCAAATTTAAAATTATTTGTATGAAGGTGTTAAATCAATTAGCTATCCGAGCTTTAACATGTAGCTTCAACATTACGCAGATATTAACGCGGGACTTGATAAGTATATTGTACTAGTGTACCACACTATCATGTATATAAAGGTAATAATCAATATTGATAAATACCGTTCAAAGGTAGGTTTTTGTGAACCCCATTGAGTCATTCTCCACTCCAAATATTAAAGAACACCGTCCTACAATATTGTTATTATCATTATTATAGTATATTTTGATTTAAGTGATTATTTATCATGAAATATGATTTAATCCGTGGTAATAATATTTTTCTTGTTTATTATCCATGGTTATAGTGTTATCATATTTTTCTCGTTCTGTTGAATAATCGCCAGGCGGCCGACAAAGTTCACGCTTTAGGTTATGTTTAATATTTTTAAATGTACATGTGTTACATTTAATTTTTCATAAAAGATATACTTATTAGTTATTTTGTTAATTTGATGCCCAAAAAATCCAATAAGCATAAACGAGTTGGAATATTTTTTAACTTCTATAGTTATACTTATATCTTATACGTATTTCATGGTTTCTTGACTCGGTGTTTTGTGCTTATTGCTTATATAAATTGTAGTATTGTGCATTTAGTTACTTGTTTTATAAGTAGATACAATTTATTGAAATCTTAAAGTGCCTTAATAAACACAAGTATATAACTTCAGTGATTAGAGTTTCAATAAAATTAACTATACATTTTTTACATAAATATCAAGCAGTTTAATAGTTTAAAGTTGCATTTGGTTCAACAATAATGTGACTACTTCTATAAAGTTTACTTACCTAGCTTAAGTTTATCAAAAAATTGATTAAATACATGTTTATATAATTACTTTTTG
Organism: Chaitophorus viminalis; assembly: GCA_025469195.1. Classification (NCBI taxonomy): domain Eukaryota; kingdom Metazoa; phylum Arthropoda; class Insecta; order Hemiptera; family Aphididae; genus Chaitophorus; species Chaitophorus viminalis. The sequence goes on from JAIPRK010001927.1 coordinate 3,005, forward strand.
GCTAAAAAATAAGTATAGCCATGATGCATTACTACCTACCATTGTAACTTCTACACTTCAAATCTAGAACATTAAATATTCAATTTATCTAGTCTAATGCTTTTTCAAAGTAAGTAATTTACTAACAACTGTTTTATAGAAGTACATTTTATATAATAAATTATTTTTGTCTCATTTAGTAAGTTAAAATATGGTATTTTCTAAAGTATAAGACTGTATAAGCTGTATATTATACACATATTATATGAATAAATAATACCTATCATAAATTCACCCAAGATTTACATCAATTTTATAGAATAATAGAAATTGATCTATCCTTGCTTAATTGCAAGCCATTTTAAGTAAGTATTGCATTTTTTTTTTAAATTAAACTGCCTAAACTATAAAATTTATGTTTTAAAATTGGTTTTAGGTACAGATGTTCAAATTGTACATTAATAGTCCAACAATCAATCTTGTTTATGTTTACCTACATTATTAAATATTTTATATGTGTTAAGTAACAATTTTTCTAATTTTAATTTTAAATTGAATATACTGTAAAAGTATAAAAGGTATTATATCTCAGAATGATTGACTCTAAAAAAATGTTTAGAAATTTTATAATTGAATACCAATATTTTCTATAATTCTGTATAAATTTATTAAAAAATTTAAATTTGAATACTAGTCAACATTAAGAACTTTTAGGGTAAAGTAGATGAATTTTTACTTGTAATTTTATCGTTCTGGAATACACTATTACCTTTTTTATTTAAAGAATTTTTTTTGACCAATTTAGTTTAACTAAAAACTTAACACTTTTTAAGTAGTAATTTATTGGTAGGTATATGCTATTTACTATTTACAGAAGTATATTTCAACTTATAGTAACTAATCTTTAATACTCATTTCAGTAATAGTTGGTAGTCCCCAGTTACTAGGATAAAAACACTACAGAATATTTTCTATTAGTTACTCCCAACCACTTTTTAACTCAAATCATAAAATAATTCATTTATTAGTTAATAAAAATTATATTTGAAGACTGGAAATCAATAACAAGCTGTGCAAAAAAAAAAAAAAAATTGAGTTATACTCAAAAATCTGAGCTATGTGTCATTGCCAACAACCTATAAAGTGGGCTATATGCCACAACCAATATATCAACATAATCTATATTATTAGTGAAAAATTTGGTTTAGGTTTTTTTACAAAAATGTTTTGATAACATAAAAAAGATTGAATAACTCTAAAAATATTTTCTACACTTAACAATTCATTTTCAGTCTTCAATTCATTTATGAACACTTTAGAACACCTACTACAATTAATTTAGTAATATAAAGTGTATTAAAGCTTAATTTATGGCTACCAAATTTGAATTAGGGTATTGTGCTCATTATTGTAATTAAACTGCACTGTAAGCATTAAGGTTTTTGCAGTAATGGTATGTACCCTGTTCAATATTTAGTAGCTTTATTTAAGTTTAAATATACTTATTGAATGAATGCGTTTATTTCTTGTGCGACTTACGGAACAATGGTAACTTTTTTTTCTGATTTAATTAAGTGACCACCGTGGGGTATTTGTTTTTCACTGTTGCTTCTTGCTTCTCAGGGATCAATGGTAACCATCTAGATCATGTATCAGTTAACCCACCCCCCTCACCCAAAATAAATTATTATACTGTTCACCGCTATCATAACTACATGTGATATGAACCCAAAATAATATAAAAAAATATAGGATTTATACTAATTAAATTATTAGAAATTGTTTATATTTTAATTTCATAAATAAAACTTTTACTTTAAATTTATATTACATTTTGTGTCAATTTAAAATAAAAAAAACCATTGACATTATTTTATATAATTTGAGAAAAGTTGAAAAGTAAAATTATAATGTTTCTGTAGACACTGAATGAATGCCGCTTGGTGTTCTAATGGTAATAATGTATAGGGGATAACTTTAATTTATGTAATATACTAATATTATATAATTATATCATTTATTTATGTAACATCTACAACAATGATACTGTTTAAAATATCAGTGGGTGCATTGGCAGTGGCCCTGATATGTTCCTATTTGATCGTTTAAAGATTAGATTATATATGTATAAGAAATAATAAAAAAAGCAATTAAATACATGGTGTTTTTTATTTTAACAAATGTTCAAAATTTTTCCCTTCAACTTTAAATATTTTTCCATTTGTTACATCATTTTTTGATGATTAACTTTATTTAGGGTTTTGGTTGGAATGGCAGCACAAGTTTCAACAATTTTTTGTTGTAGTTCAGTCATGTTTGTTATCAATTAACAAAATAATAAAGGATGTTGATGATTTTAAATTCACTTCAACGCATTCTACAATCATATTTCAAATGTAATTTCTTCTATTAGCGTCATTTCATAGAAATGATGTACATGATAGACCCTTTGGCCTTAAATTATGTTATAACTTTAATATTATTTCACCAAAGCAAGTGTCCATTCGAGATCCATTCCATCCCTTACTATACAGCAAAGCGAGGCCCATCCGTTTCTATTTTTAGATTTTCAACGGAGTGATGGAATCTATTGATTTTACAATGATGTGTGTTTTTTTTTTTTTAATTTTTTTTGTGTTTGACGACACCTTTTTTGGCAGTAAAAATGCTTCGATTTGCTTAAACAGCAACTTTTCTGAAAGGAAAGTGAATGTAGATGGTACTTTGGCAAGTCAAAAATGCAACTTTTTCAATATTTTTTAAAAGCGTCGAAAAAAACGATAAAAAAAATTACAAAAAAACAGGAAACTTTACGCAAAATCACGTTTTTACACAATACATTTTTTTTAATTGCTCTAACTCAAAAACGAAAAACCGCAACAACTTGAAATTTTCACCAAATCTTTATATTGGCGTTTTCTATACATGGTTATGTTTTCAAAGTATTTTGACATATTTTGACTTATTTATGGACAATTTAAATTTTTGATTTTTGTAAAAAAAATTTTTTAAACATCTATGAAATTTAATTGGCTGGCCGAAAACTCTTGAAAATTTAATACAAGGTTTATAATAAAATTAACTTATCGTAACTAAAAAATATCGGAGATCGTTTCACTCAAATTCTTTTTATAAGCTCATAAAGCTCAAATTTGTATAAAATGTGTCAAAATTACTATAATTTGCAAGTTATTTTATAGATAAAAATTCATTAAATTTATTCTGTTCATACTTAAGATTCAAAATTTTAACACTAGGTTGTCCATAAACTAATCTTCAAAAATATATAAAAAAACTTCTACTGGACTGAAAAGAAAAAATTGTATGCAGGGGCGTCATTTGGGGGATTCAGACTATACATTGGCAGCCCTATTTTTTTAAATGTTTAGTTGGCCCGTATAAAATGTTATAATTGCGCCGTCGCGCGTCGCGTCGTCGATAAAATGTAAGATGCAAACGCACTGTAATGGTGCGAGTATTTCATAAGAAATTAATACTTTAAATTATATATATATTTCTTTTATTTATTTAATAATTAGGTAGTTCATACATTTTTTAAATATTTATATATTTTGTAACAACTAGTCTATAAGCTTTGAATGTATGGCTTTAATTTTACGATTGTTAACAATTTCAGATTTGTACAACAATTAGAAACTCGCTTTTCTGAGAAAAACCAAGAATTATTTAAGATATTTCAGATTTTCGACTATGCAAGCTTATATTATTTCAATCTAAAGTGTCCATCTTTAGAGTTCTTCATAGATCATTATAAATATATGCAATTAATAAAATAAAAGTCAAATCAGAATTTTCATCTGCTAAAGCTTTGCTTGAACATAAACATATTTTAAGACCCAAATTAGAAATTATTGTAGATGTTCTCATTGAACTTCCTAGTTCATTTTCAGAAACTTTAAAACTAATACATATCATTAAAACTCTTCCAATATTTACAGCATCTAATGAACGCTTTTTTTCTTCTATGAAAAATGTAAAATCTTATATACGCACTTCTATGGGTGACGAGCGACTCAGTGATCTCATGATAATAAATGTTGAAAAGGACGAGGCCAATAAAATAGATTTAAATAAAGCTGTGGATGATTTTGGGAAAATGAAGAATAGGAGATATCCACTTTTTTAATAACTTTTAGTACTTTTACTGTTATACCTATATACTTAGTTAAAGTACATAATTAGTTTTTGTATTTCTTTTTATGTTATTGTTTAGTACAAATATTATTAAATATAACTTTTTTATTTATATGAAATTGGTTAAATATGTTTGAAAAAAAAGTATTAATGAGTATTTGAATATTAAAATGTGGGGATATGAGTGAGCGAAGCGATCGGAAATTTTTTTAAGTTCCGCTAAATAAACAGGATATATAAATGGCCTGGTGAAGGGAACAATTGGCCTCATTCAAATGTTTGCATCCCTATTGAAAAGTTGAAATGACGCCCCTAGTTTTATGACTGTTTGAAATTTAAATTTTTACGAAATTGCATAAAATAGCGATTTATCTTCAAACGATTTTAAATATTTGTTATAATTCAAAAAGTATAAGTCGCAGAAACTTGAAATTTTTACCAGTTGTTAAGGTACGCATTTCCTTTATGTCATATTTTTTTCAAAATATTATATTGATTTTTAAGCCATTTATAGGCATTAAAAACATTCGATTTTTTTACATTTCTTTTTTATAATCTGTGATAAAAAAAATTGACTAATACAAAATACTTGAAAATTTAATAGAAGATTCCACAGAAGTAGTTATTATTGTCATTCAAAAATTATTAAAATCCATAGGCACAATTTTTTTTATAGGCATTTGAACAGCGAATATTGACATAAAATTACATGTAAAATATAATATAATGTATAATATTCTAGACTGACAAATGATATCGGTTTTTGAAATTTGCTCTAACTCAAAAACGAAAAACTGTAACAACTTAAAATTTTCACCAAATCTTTATATTGGCATTTTCTATACACACTTAAGTTTTCAAAGTATTTTGACATATTTTGATTTATTAATGGACAATTGAAATTTTTGATTTTTGTAAAAAAAAATTTTTTTAAACATCTATGAAATTTAATTGGCTAGCCGAAAACTCTTGAAAATTTAATACAAGGTTTATAATAAGTTTAACTTATTGTAACTAAAAAATATCGGAGATGTTTTAACTCAAATTTTTTTTAGTAGCCCATAAAGTTCAAATTTGTATAAAATATGTTAAAATCGCGATAATTTGCAAGTTATTTTGTAGTTGAAAATTCATAAAATTTTTTCTGTTTATACTTAAGAATCAAAATTTTAACACTAGGTTGTCCATAAGCTTACCTTCAAAAATATATAAAAAAATTCTACCAGATTTAAGAGGAAAAATGTTATGACTGTTTTAAATTTAAATTTTTAGGAAATTGCATTATAATTCAATTTAAATATAAAATACTATATTATTATATACACATTTTAGACAAACATATTAACTTCGTTCAGAATCGTTATTCGTATACAATGATATCTATCATTGCATTCAAATTTAACAAATCCATTGTAATTATTACCTATCTTATAAACGAGGTGCACTCCACCCCCAACTGTACAGCAAAGCGAGGCCCACCCTTTCTTTTTCATATTGGGTGTTCTTTATTAGTTAGTACTAATGGCCATTGAGACCAGGGACAACGAGAACGGTTTGAAGAAATCTTATAACAGCTACATAAGAATTATTTCAAAATAAAGAATTTTTTACAAAAACCGATTAACCTTTTTCAGAATATTATGATATTAAATTAAATTAACACAAAGAATGCAACTGGTTAGCAAGCAAATAAGTATATAAAGTAGATGATTATAGTATATTTACACTTTATGCAAGTATTGTAAATAGTACGTATTTAGTATTAATCATTGACATAATATATTATAATGGATCAAATTTATATTATGCCTTTGTTTTTTGACTTTAATCACTGTATTAATGAGTAATTTCGATTAATAAGACCATAATCAGAAATAAACTAGGTAGCGGTTATAGATAATAAATAATTATGGGGTACCTGATAATCACGGCTGTAGATAGTACTATCTATACCTGTGCTGATGATACAGTAAAATACAGACTTTTATATTGATAAGAGAATAATTAAAGTTCAAATGCAATTTCTTATTAATAATAACATTTATACGGCTACAGATAGAAGATAACACTCACTATCCGATTCGATGTATATGTATAGGTATGGCAACGTATTACCTACTAAATAATAATATACTTATACATGTTAATTCTTATAATCATACAATATCTAATTAGTGCTTAAAATTAATCTCAAATTAGTAGCAAATAGCACTGACAAATTATATTACAATGTTACGTATTATAGGAATATTTCCGTAATACTTAAATTAAAATAACTCAAAAACTACTCGTTCGAATTTTGATTTTGGTACATCAAAATTCATAGAAAAATTATCCCAATGATATACCGCAGTGAAAAAAGGGTATTCCCATTTGAAAAACAAAAGTTTGTATCGCCACAGACCATACTAAGGGGGGCATAGAAAAAAAAAATAGCGGACAACATAATTTTTGTGGTAATTTGAAGAATAAAAAAAAAAAATTCAAATTTTGTCTTTTTTACGACTAAAAATGGGGATGAGCATGATAAACAGATCACCCTGTATAAGAACATATTCATATAATTTATTTATATTGTACATTTGTACCTAAAAGTAATGCACCAACGTATTAGATAAAAATTATAATACAAATTTTTGCTTTCGCCTTTAAAAATTATTAGTATAATACGATGTATCTCGTGATTTATTTGATCTTTTTCTATGGACATGACGTCTCAAAAAAGATTTTAATGATATGAAAAACGTGTACTTGTTGTAATACATATTTACTTCAGTATACAGTGCCCATACCAACTCTCTCTGCGGATACGTATAATTATTTATATACACCTACACATTTTTGTCTCGAGCTTTAGACTGAATTTTTTAATCTTTCCATAACGTCTAATCGGGGCGGTGTACAAAGAGGGGGGAGTGATGGTTCGTCAACGTGAAATATGTAGATACACATAACGGATGGTCTTGTTAAGGGACGAGGAAAAAAAGAGTATCGTGTAATATTCGCCTGTGCAGCATTTTCAGGATCATGATCGGATTAAAACCATAACGGAGGTAAATTAATAGTAGGTATATAAAATATAATAATAAACTACGAAACAACAATTCAGCGTTGCAGTTACGTCGCACAATATTTTACAAAAACTTCAGCCGCTGCGGATGCACGATTGTACCATATAATATCACGGGACTACGTATTTCGCCTAAAGTACACGAATTAATATAATTATTATAGCGAACGAGATATATGCTGAACGCAATTAAATACTGCTTATACCACGCGTATGATGTAGCGCTGCAGCCGGTGTTATCGTTTTGGAAAGTCGAAAAGAAAAATCCCATAGATAAGTCACGAGAAGATTTTTTTTTCTACGGACCACAGTCGTGTCTTGTGTGGCGTTGGGACGATTTTACACCGTGTTTTTCGGTAGATTAGGGGGCAGGGACTTCGACCGGAAAACAATGTACCATTTCTGCCAAAACCTGCCGCCATTATTTCAACATCGTATACGTGCGCACGTACATATATAATGTAATATATACTTGTATAATATAGTGTATACGCTCTAAATCTTTCGTTTTACGACTCCTATCATCGACACGCAACATACGTGCGCATAATATTATAAAATCCGACGAAACCTACCCATTTTCAGAGATATTACGTAAACTCTAGACAGGGTTCGCCTACGCATATATCAGGTGGTATTAATTTATTATGCGTGCAATCTACGACCATACTCTGTGAAGTTTAAAAAAATAAAAACCGTTCACTATTATATTATAGAACTGTTACTCAGTACAAATCTATTTCCAAGTATACATAATTATATACATTGATCTTTTTTTATATAAGCTAGTAAATAAATTGATTATTATGTGAATATAATTGAATTCGAACATCCGTAACCACCGGACGGATGGATGGAACCAAACAAGAGATATTCCCATCAATTTTGTCGAGAGTATACTATACTCACTGACAAGTCTCTCATATAATTTTTATAAAAAGTACGGTGATGGTAGAAGGTGCAAAATAAAGATATGTAAATAGATATTAACAAAAAAAATTAAATAAAGCTGATCGCTTGAAGTAAAAAATTAATATTCATTATGTATTCAAACGATAATATTATTAAATCAAATTGTTATATTATATTTAATATTTCTTCATAAACTAATTGAAAGTATATGTAGTATACCAGTGAATTTTTAAAATAAAGTTGAGCGCAAACTGCGTATATGTAGTATACAGTATACCCTATAGGAACACCACTGGACACAGCCCATACGTATAACATATTATATATTTATATAAGGTGTTCGAAATTTAACTGTTTAAAAACCTAAAACGATAAAATATGAACGATGGTCGTTCAATGATTATCATTTGTCGTTAGGGTTTACTATGGTCAAACTGTCACTGGTGCACGTATGCGAGTGACGAGTGTGTGTGTGTGTGTGAGTGAGAGAAAGATAGCGTGCATGTGGGTTCTTCTGTAATAACTAATAATGTAACTCCTACGCGCGAAAAGTCGAACGCAGTCAGACATACGTCGTCGTCGACTACCAGCTGCGTGGTTCGAACGCCATTTGCTTCGGTCGCGTAGCTATTTGCATATTATTATTCAATGTATTAAATAATGCATAGCGGTGTATTCGTACGCGATATTGCGAATGTTCTCCACGGATTGCGTTTATTTTTGCCGTCGTAAATCACCGGCCATCAAATACGTGATGATATATTATTTGCAAATAAAATACAGTCTAAAAATATAATCATCGATAAAATCGCCGCCACAACCGTGGCAGCGCGCGTAGGTTAAATAATAATAATGTAATATACATTATAATTTTTACTCTTATCCGACTATCGTAGACGCAGTTCAGTCGGCGACTGACATCTGAGCATCACACATATCGTACTATAATACGAATCATGTGCGTTTTAATAATAATACGATAGTCGATGTGCAACGAGCTCGTATGGTGTACAGTGCGCCTCGTGGTACGTAGTATTTCTAAATGTTACATAATATTGTTGCGTGATTAAAATATCGAGAAAAAATCTGCTTTTCGGGACACTGAGATAACTAGAGATCGTGTATGACTCCAGAACACACGCGTAAGTATACAATAATATAAAACACGAGCAAATACTTTGGTAGTACACTCAGTAGTCCACCTTCTTCATCGTTCAGCGTTTAAACAACGGTTGTACTGCGATATATCAGTCGTAGATTACATCAAAGTTTTCTGATCTGCATGCGCTTACACAATACTCTTATAGTGATATATATATATATATATGTGTGTGTGTGTGTGTGTGTGTGTGTGTGTGTACGGTAGAGGAACAAAAGAAATAAACTCGATAGTTCACTGATATGGATGTCTTGACGGTTGAAGGTTTTCTACACTGAAATTTGTGGTATCAGGTCGGAGACGGCAATCGGTTTCGGTTTGAGTTGAGTTTACAGTGTGTAAAGACGAAGGAGATACTGGCGACCACCAGTGGCGTAATTACGGGGGGGGGGAGATTTGGGTGTCGTATCCTCCCCCACGACCTTTTTTTTTAAAAAAAAAAAAACTGGTTTACTACATTTATGTACTTATTTATCTAAAATATTGTCATAAATAGTCTATATTTTATATAAATGATACAAAAAAACATAAATCCCCTCGTTAGTTACTAGTATTTATATTCAATGGTTGTACATAAATACTTCGTAGTTCGTATTATGGCTTATGGCACATTATGTTAGTGGTACAAAAATAAGCCACTGAGCGGTCATTATTTTATCGTGGATCTACGACGCTTGACGATTATCCGTTTATTTTATCTAGATTAAAGATTATAATGTCCAATTGAACTAAAAATAACTTATCGATTTCTACACGTTATCGGAATTTTTGTGATGTCTCGTAGTTTCGTCGTCATGACGTTACAATCAGCATTCATCAATCGACAGTTCCTTATTTTTACGTATAATTCATATTTTGATGTTGTAAATATGTAATATTACATTCGTCATTCGTATGAAATTTTAATCAGAGTTTTGTTATTTTAATATTTATTATTTACTCGTCTCTCATTTATTTTTAAAATTCTAAATATGGAAGGGAGAAAAAAATATGAAAATACGAAAAATACACTTTTTTCTTATTTCAAAAAACAAAATCGTGGTAATTTAAGTATTTACTATTTAGATCAATTTATTTTTTATTTCTTAACTTCGAATTGTTGTTTATTTTGTCATACTTATTACTTACATACAATATTTTATTATGAAGATACCAATTAAGTATTATAGCTATTTAGTATTTGTAAATGTGAATATTTTGTAAAATATTTTATTAAATACTATGATTACATGTTTCCAATGCGCACATAAATATATTACACTGGATGGTGCTTATAATGGGCGTCGCCCGAGTGCGTCTCGAAATGATCCTTTTTGAATGTTCCTAGTGCATCCAAAATATGGTATCATCCGAGTGCGTCCCAAGAAAAAAAGGTCATATTTTTTACATAGCCCGAATGCGTCCCAGTTCATTTAGAGTTACCCAGGGTGCACCACTTGAGTGGACGTTCACAAAGTTCTTCTTGAGCTTTCCGCTTTACAGAGTTCCTTATTACTTGTCTCATCATTTTTCCTTCAGATTCTAAATCATGATTATGGTTTAAATTACTATCAATAATTGTATTCTCACTCATATCTGTTTTCATGTAAGCTGTAAGTACACGTTTTGTTTACACAGCACCATCATTTTACATCGCTTTTCAACATTTTATGAATAGTAGGATTTTACGTACTGACTATAGTGTAAATGTAAACTAACACAGTGTAATATTATAAGTTATCAATGCATTTTATCCATAAAGATAAATATTGTTAGCAATATCGCAATATCGCGGACGCACATGGGATATACCAATATTATGTGTGATATTATCGCGGACGCAGTTAGGCTATTAAAAAGGTACGATATGATAAACGGGACGCACTCGGAAGTCGCCCCTTATAATAAATACTTTTTTTGGAGTGGGGGGAGGGGGTGATACGTAAAATGTAAAAACGTTTCATTCTCTCCCACATTCATGACCAAATTACGCCACTGGCGACCACCGATGGCGAGCGTACGGTCTTTGGATAGGATTCAACGATAACACATTTTGGCGGAACCATGTTCAAACCACGCAAAAACCGGTCTGTCGTTTTGTTATATATCAACCGTGAAGCCGCAAAATTACTACTATCGATAAGACCGTAAGATTAACCTTAGAAAAACACATAAGCTATAAGAATTTAATAGATATGAATTACGGCGCAGGCAGTGGCGGTTTTGATATAACCTCAAGAGGGGAGGGGGCCCGGTTCAAAATGTCAACCCTCACCCCTCAATACAAAAGTAATTCGCAGGGAGCAACATTTTTACCTTCAAAATGTATACATTTGTATCATTATAAATAGATACAATTTTTTATTCTTTAATAATGTACTTACTTACCTTGTAATAATTATTATTATGTAATTTTTAAAAATAGGAAATATTAATTTTTTGTGCTTTCTGATTACCCTAATAATGTATAATACCAAGCCACAAGCAATGTATTTTATCATGCAAAATAATTTAATAATTAGATCAAATAGGTAAATAATAATTTTTAAAATTTATATTAAATTAAAAATTTTAAATAATAAAATCAATATTTCTATTTTTACTATTAGCAAAGCGATCAATTATTGCTTCTACTGAAATATCAAGTTCTCAGTGAATATTGAGTAATGCTAATCCACTAAGGTAATCTTGAGTCATTTTCGTTCGAAGCCAAGTTTTAATCCTAAAGAATTAAACGAGTAGTGTGAAATCAAAAGTAATTAAAATAAATAATATACACATATTATGCAATATTAAAGCAATTAACAAGCTAAAAATATCACCTCCTTAAAGTAGAAAAACCATGCTCTGTAGATGCAACACTAATAGACCATGTAGCAATTATTGTTAAAATTAGCTTTGCATTTGGAAAAATGACACTATATAGGGCATTTTTCAATAGCGTCAATAGCATTCTTATTTTTAATATTGAAATGGTTGTCAACAACAACCAGAGGTAAACACGGTTATCAAATGTATATACTACAGAAAGTATTTAATAAATTGATAACCAGAAACATTAATCATAATTATTTGAAATTTTTAAAAATATTTTAAATTTTAATAAAATACAAATTACTTCCTAGGTATTAAGATACGGGTTAGGAAAAGTGGCGTGCCCATCGCCCAGTGCACTGCAATAACCCTACTCTAACCTTAATTGGTTGGAGTAGACTGGTCCTCCAAGTTGGGGGTTTAGCGCAGGGCTAACAACCCTGCTTTAGAAAAAAATATTGTTCAGGAACTAACAAAAAACTTGCCTCGGAATCATGGAGCTTTTGGGAAACAAGACTGGAAAATGGAAAAATGGATTATCTTTTGGAATATGGAATGTACGCACACTTTTTAAACCTGGAGCAGTACATTGCTTAGTTGAGGAAATAGAGAGATATAAACTTGGAGTGGTGGCCCTACAAGAGATAAGATGGAATTATAAAGGAACGCTAGATATTCAAGACACAACGATTTTCTACGGTGAATGTAATAAACATCGTCAATTTAGAACGGGCTTCGCAGTACATAAAGACTTAGTACCTTCAGTAAGAGAATTCAAAAACATTAATCCAAGAATATCAGTGATAACAATAGAAGCACAATATTTCGATATCACATTCGTAAATGGGCATGCACCCACGGAAGAAAAAACGCAAGAGGAGAAGGACGAATTCTATAATAACTTGGAACACACCCTAAACGAAATCCCACGAAATAGAATTAGAATAGTCTTAGGGGATTTTAATGCCAAGTTAGGGAAGGAGAACATATTTAGGTCAACGATTGGTATCCATAGCCTTCACGACATAACTAGTGAGAATGGACTCAAGCTTATAGATTTTGTAAATGGTGGAGGATTTATTGTAAAGAGCATGATGCTCCCACATAAAGATATTTATAAGGGTACATGGAAGGCACCAAATGGTAGATATGTCAGTCAGATAGACCATGTCCTGATAAATACTAGGTTCAAAAATTGTGTACATGATGTTAAAACTGTAAGAGGTGCTGACTGTGATTCAGACCACCTAGTTAAAGGAAAGCTGAAAGTAAAACTCAAGAAACTAATACATAGTAAAGGAATATTAGTGGAATATTAGATTTGATGTGAAGAAGTTAAAGGACACCTATACATGTGAACTGCCCACCTCCAAGCAATGATGAAATATTACGACAACTTAATAGGCTAACAAATTATAAAACTCCTGGGGAGGACGGAATCCAAGGAGAAGTGCTAAAAATCCTAGATGAATCAACGATAAATAAAATACAGTGTTATAGAGAGCGTTTGGCATGAAGAAAGACTTCCTAAGGACTGGGGCACCGCATTAATTTGTCCTATCCATAAAAAAAAAAAAAAAGATCCACAAGAATGTAGTAATTATAGGGGTATAACATTACTAGATACAACGTACAAAGTTCTAGCATATTTTATACTGGATAGAGTAAGATCTATAGCAGAAAATTTACTAGGTGACTATCAGGGAGGATTTAGGCCCAATAGATCTACAACGGACCAGATTTTTGTTATAAGACAGATCCTCCAAAAAAGCTGGGAATATAATAAGGATGTACACATATTGTTTGTAGACTTTAAAAAAGCCTATGATTCTATTCATAGGGAAAGCCTAATTAACACACTCAAAGAATTCAGATTTCCAAGTAAAATTATAAACCTCATTGGAGCTATCAAACAGCATTAACCAGACAGATATAAAGGTTAAGATAGCAAATACAACATCACAGCCCGTGAAGGTGACAACAGGTCTTCGACAAGGTGATGCACTATCTCTAGTGTGGTTTAACCTGGTACTTGAAAAAATAGTACGAGAAATAAACGTTTCGGAAGGAATTGAGTTAGGTCAGGTAAAAATAGGGCTATTAGCATATGCAGACGATATTGCCCTCTCAAGAGATAATATTGAGATGATTAAAAGTCTGGGAAAGAAACTTATAAAGGCCGCGGAAAAAGTAGGATTAATGGTGAATGATGATAAGACAGAATACTTGGTTGTCAGTCGAAATAACAGAAATTATGGACTAGAACAACATATTGAATTGGAAGGACATAAATTTAAGAAAGTATCACAATTCAAATATCTCGGATCGATTATTACCCAAGATAATGAACTTAAGACAGAGGTGTCGTCAAGAATACAATTAGCTAACAAGGGATATTATGGATTAGAAAAAATACTGAAATCGAGGACGCTTTCACAAAACTTAAAAATAAGAATGCATATGGCATTATTACGACCTATTGTCCTATATAGTTCGGAGACGTGGGCATTGAGAAAAGCCGAAGAATAGAGACTAGGAGTATTCGAGAGAAAAATCTTAAGAAAAATATATGGACCGATCTTTGACAGTGAAACAAATGAATGGAGAAAATTACATAACTATGAACTCAAAAGACAGTTTCAGAGACCTGACATAGTCAAGGAGATTACAAAAAGAAGACTCATGGGCGGGGGCATGCTTAGCGTAAGCAAAGATCTCTAGTTAGACAAGTAATTGAGGAAGAACTAATAGGTAAAAGACCTTTAGGTAGACCTAGACTGAGGTGGGAAGACTGCGTAAAAAAGGACTTAAAAACGCTAGATCCAGGAATCAGATGGAGAGAAGCTGCAGAGGACAGGGATAGATGGCAATATTAGTATTTAGCGGCATGGTCTTAAAGGCCGGAGCCAAAATAAGAAGAAGAAGAAGATACGGGTTACAATAAAACATAATAGAAAAAAATCGCCCAGGGGGGGTGACCACCCCCATCACCCCTCCTAAAAACTTCCACTGGGTACAGGACATTATTACTTTAATTGCATAGAACTCAACATCAGGAATCTTTTGATCGTTTTGAGAAAACGAAACTTTACATTATATTTAGTAATTGACTTGTGGTTTATTGCAACTTTTATGGCAATAGTATTAATCTGTAATACTACGTATTGTTTAAACCATACATCATTTCGCATGATGATTAGTAACTTAAAATTATTTCACACGCATGTCGAAAAATTATCTTCTCGAATCAATGTTCTATTTTTAAAAGTGTAGATCTGTGGTTGACAGTAAGTATCAAGACAACAATTCTTCTCAATTCATCGCCGCTCTCAATGTAAAATCTTATCGACTCTGGGTGATCTAATAATTTACTGAAACATCTAGTTTTCGTGTACTGAAATAATATATCTGGTGCGCGTTATTCGCATGATATGCTTTGTACGCGATCATACGTCGTAAATTGTATATTAATACACGTGCGCATGCGTAGCCACTAGTAATAATTCTGTTTTCTGTTCGTTCGTAATTAAATGTTCCGCAGTTATAAGATGCCGTAATTAATTTGTTACTCTCGCAGTAATAATTTCTTTTATCTTAACTCAGTTCGACTACGAGCCAATGCGTTCAACTACGCATAATATAGTATATGGTAAGCTAAAAAAATAGCTATATAGTACTTATCTCGCTTTATCGTGTTAAAATAAAATACACTAATTTACCGTATATTATGCAACTATAATCTATTGTCACTTCTTTAGTAAGTGGTAACTGTTTCGGAATATAAATGTACATTGTACGTATTATTATTATACTATTACATTGTGATAATTTGGGTTTACCAGGCCGGTACAACGTAGTACGTACCTATGGCGCGCAAAGTGCATAAATGTTTTCGGGTACGCGCTGAAAATGATGCGCATTATAGTGTAATTGAATCGTAAAACAATTTTTTTGGGCGCTATTTTTACAACTTTTATGATGCATTAAAAATTGAAATCGCATCAATTAGTATAAATACACGCTCATCGCTCGGCCGTTTGGGTTAATGCGTTCACACCAAATTAATAGTATACAAATTTAACTCTGTTCATGAACAACGTTAATTGTTTAAGTCGTTTATGATATGTCGATATGACAATTTTTAAAACTGCGAACGAATAACAGTAATCATTTTGTAAAATACGAATATTACACAAACTGCGATCATAATATTATATTATGAAAATGAAAATGTATCAAAAAAAAATACCATTGTAACGCACATGGTGATGGGAAAAAGTTGCTGTACATTTAACAATAATTGAGAAACGTATTATTATTTAATCGCTCCGTCTGCTTAAACAATTTGTTACATGCTTGAAAACAATTACAGAGTTCCTGTGTTGCGCGAATAGTTAAAGAAGTTTAAATCCAATCTTCCGCGAAAGTCTTTGTAATTCCATTCCGCAGTAGTGACTATTGTTATTAACTTTAAGCGTCCTCTTAAGAGTCCTCTTTTGGACAGTAAATTTTCTATGTATTATGTTATTTATGGTGTAAAATGTAATAAATAATTTTATGATTTTATTTCTGTTATTCACATAATTGTATGATGATCTTTGTGTTCCTGCTCAATAGAACTTGAATTTTTTTACGTTGTTTTTAGTCTCACATCATACGCTCGGATAACATTTCATCTCATAAAACCTACCGAATTCGATATAAAATTATGTTAATATTGCAAAAAATAATGTAATTTACTAGGTTTATGTATAATATATCACTAACAATACTCACATTGTATATCGTTGTTTTATTCTGTGTTATAATTCCTATACGTTCTTGGCCAAATAGACAGTGATTAAGTAGGATATTATAGTTTCCGTATAGATCCCTAGTACAAAGTATAAATATACTTTTTGTCTTTCTTGACATAGAAGCAGGGACTTTCCCGGTGCGCCCCCGTATTACCGCGTACCGGCGCCCCTATCCAATATGCAGAGGTATAAATTTTTCCAAGATGGAATCCATTGGGCTTTTTATATTTAGGACCTTAAATAAATTTTTACTTAGCGTCTAAGTACTATGTAAAAAAATTATTATAATTTAGGTTTTTAACGGTATATCCCAATTGTTATTGGAAATATTATTATTATTATTATAATGCATATTTTAATATGATCATTTTATTCAACGGCAATAATATAACCAGTTATAACAAATATATTATACGAGCTGTCCCGCGACACGGCGTTGCCCGTGAGTTTCTTTTTTGGCATTTTCGTAAGGGTCCCGTCACACTACGGTTTTTTCGCCGTCGAGTCTTAAACGGTTTTACCGTCGCGGCCATAAAACCGTTCGTACCATTGCGCCACACCATAACGGCAGAGCGTTATTTCGCCGCTGAATTCCTATTGTTCGCTCGTGCTTTTTGTCTTGTTAAAGTTTTTAATTTTTAATTTATTTAAATTAAGTACATATTAATTGTTTTTTTTATTAATTAATTTATAATTTATAAACATACGCGATATACATAATAATATTACTATAATATTATATTATTATATTAGTATAAAATCCACATAAATATTAATTGATAAAGATTGTAGGTAAGTAACAATATAACATAAAATATATATAAACGTCCTGTTTCTTGTATAATAAATTTTAAAAATATTTTGATCTTATGATATTTTTAT
Organism: Chaitophorus viminalis; assembly: GCA_025469195.1. Lineage (NCBI taxonomy): Eukaryota > Metazoa > Arthropoda > Insecta > Hemiptera > Aphididae > Chaitophorus > Chaitophorus viminalis. The sequence goes on from JAIPRK010001927.1 coordinate 20,751, forward strand.
TTTTTATTTAGGTACCCACCTATTAGTTATTTAATATGGATTATGCAACCTACCGTTTAAATATTATTAAATTAATTGCTGTAGCAGAAGCTAATGGTGAGTTGGACCAACCAAGACCGAAGCGGAAATATTGGGTACACTCAATGAATTCCAGCCGCGAAGAATTGGGACAGTTTGACGATTTTTACAAAAAAATTAGACGCTATCCGGAAACGTTTTTTGAATATTTTCGAATGTCAGTTGCTTCATTTGATGAACTACTTCGCAGAATACGTCCTCATATAACGAAGCAAACTACGACATTTCGTAATCCAATAAGTGCAGAACAATGGCTCACAATTATTACACTTAGGTAACTTCAGTTCCATAGAACTTGTATATAAATATAAAAAACTACCTTCACACAAGGAATAGGTTACGGGTCCTTTACTTAGGACGGGACATAATTAATACAATAGAATACCATGTCATAAAATATAAAATAAAATAAATACAACTAGCCATGTGTTAATATTTAATCTAATTGTATTGGTGATAATATTACATGGAATTTACAATTTAATTGTGTGTATGTGTGTGTGTGTGTGTGTACTTTACCGTCTACCGCCGGTACCTATTGTGTGTTACAATCGAGGGTCGCCGATAACTTCGATGATTGACGCATTATTAGCACTATCAATACACTGATAAACAGCGATTAACAGTCGGGGAAAAAATACATATACAGCTAAATAAAATGTATACAAACTTTTAAAAAAAAAACCCTTTTACCCTATTAGAGTTCGAATTTTGAAAAATCCTTTCTTAGTACGCCCTTACATTGCTTAAGGAACCTCTGTACAAAATTTCAAGTCTCCAGACCCAGCGGTTTGGTCTGGGCGTTGATGAGTGAATAGGGGCCGTCTCCTATATGTATATAGAAATACGACGAATTGCGACACTTGCGAATCACGACGGTCGACGATATCGTCACAATAATTATTATGAAATCGTTTTATACGGGCCAAATCACGTAAATTAGATATCTAAATAAATAGTTAATTATAATTTGTTTAACGGAGCTTATCCTAGATTATTTTTATGTTACAAATTAATTTTAACTATGTCAGTTACGAAAGCATTTTGCGAACGTTTATTCTCAAAATTAAAAATATTATAAAAAATGCTTTGAGGAATTCATTAACACAAAAACATTTAGAATGGTTCATGCTTATGGCCTTAGAAAAAGATATATTATCAAATCTTGATAATGAGGATATTATTAATATTATTGCAACAAAAAGTATTTCACTACAAAAGATGTTACTTTTTTAATTTTTAAAAATTATATTAAATTTTAATTATAATGATTTTCTTTCTTAGTAAATAAATTTAAAACAATGTTAAATAATATTACATTTATATATTATTATCTATACATCTAATTATTTATGTAAATATAGTTGATAATATTAGTTGATAATATGCTACTTAGTCAAGCTTAGTGTGACACCATTTTTTCAAAATGTAATTTTTCAAGTTGTATTCTTTGAAATACCTATAACATGTATAATCAAAATAAATTTTTAAATTTTTAAAAACTTAGTTATTGCATTATTAATTTGAATTATTTTATTATTAATCTTTCATCTATATCTAATATCGATGTAATTGTTTATAGTGTTTTTAGGTTTCATTGGAAAAAGAGTTTTTGGTATCCCTGATTGTATACCATATTTAGTAGAATCATTAATGCCGCCCCATAAATATTTTCCCTGTAAATTTTTTTTTGCTTATCCGCCTCTGCATAGAAGTTATAGGAATTAAGAACACCTTATATCCAAATTCGTCCGCCAACGTTAATTAACTGCAGGATACGTGTAATTACGATTTTGATATTAATTATATGAATGAAGTAAAATTATTTGCTTTTAAATCTGCCTTTTTATAATTGTAATTGGTATGCATGTTGCTTAATATAGTGGATGAAATATTTAAATTAAATGAAGAAAAAAAACTCTTATAATAAATACTATAGTAGTTAATTTGTTTTGATGTAACCAATGATATTGGTTTATTTCTTTCATTTACTAGTTTTTCGATATTTGTATTTTGATGTGGTAAAAGAAAATTAATTATGTAAAGATATATTATATCTGCTTATATACAGCGTATTATATGCAATCGATATAAATGTAAACGTTTAAATTGTTATTATATATTTGAATTGGATTTGATTCAAATGATGTGTTCACATAGTCCTAGACGACCTAGGCACTATATAGTATAGTCTGTATAGAACGGTATATAATTTAAAGACTTCATTGATCATTTATTCACTTATCATTAGTTTAAAAACCACTAAATATATTGTTATAAGTATCACAACTATACACACCGGTGCGGCTCGACTTAACAATTTATGTAAAGCTCATTACGCCCCACTAAACATAATGTGTATACATATATAGGTTCAATTGTATGTATATATACCCACCTATATATATATATATATATATAATATATGGTATAGACTATAGATACGCATGTACATACCGGGAATCTTTTTGCTTTTAGGATAGAGGATACGTACCATTATAAGAAATTAAACCGCACCCGTCCCTGTTTTTAATTACTTAAATAGAATTCTTCGGCGACATGGTTTTTTTCCCCTCTCGTGGGTTTCCTAAAAGTATTACCAACACACACCGCCACCGCCGCCACTGTATAATCAGCTTATACGTTCCGCACTCGGAAATTTCCGTATAAACCACGCAGCGCATGAATCCGTCGACAGCGTCACGCATCAACAACGTATACACGTCTCGCCGAAGTGCTACCACTCATTAGAAAATTTAACTTTTTCTACCAAATATTATTAGATCGTGGATTTTTATGACAATAATATTTACACAGCATCAATATAAAAGTCCTTCCAACACTGAAAATTAAAAAAAAAACTTTAAATTTACGTTAATTTTTTATAAACTTTTCTATGTTTTCAGTAATCAAATTTGAAAGAGAAACGTAATAATTATGCTCATTTGCTTATAATTTTTATTTAATATTTACAAATATCTAATTATTTCTTAAAAAAAATAAGCACTGAGTAATAGAAACTACATTTTTTAATTGTTCCGTGAAATATGTTGGTCGTACTATGTATAATAAATATACTTGCATCTACTAGTCTATTGATTCAATAGTAGATTTCAGACATGATAATACATTATTTTGAAGTCAATAACCGTAAACTTTTTACCGTATTTACAATAAAACAAAATGTTACAAATTTTGGTTGCTTAATCAATAGCAGACCATTATTTCATCATGATTGTTTAGTAATCTCTCACCAGATTGTGGTGGCCTGCTAAAATACACAATATTTTGGTAATTTAGACAAATTTTTGAAATAAACCGAAATGGAACTACTTCTGCTGTATTTTTACTATCATTATTATTATTGTTATATCGGAAGAGCAAAAGGGACTCTTAATAGACATCAACCGTAAACGAATTCGTACGAAAATAAATCAGACACCTGCCAATTTTCTCTCGGAGGCGAACTCACCGAACGCCCAGTGTCGGTCCACACTTCGCCGCACTACGAGGTCGTTTGCACAAATGATTCAGGTTCATATTATAACATTATTTTAAATATAAATAATATAGATAAAAATCTAATATTAAATTATTACCGTAATGAATAATAATATTATAATCTCGGGAGTTTTGTACGAAACAGAAAAGTAAAAATCCACACACCGCAGTGTACAACACTGCAGTTGGAATAAAAATAAAAATGATAAAGTAGATAATTATAATATATTGCTGTATTGTGACATGTAAGTTATAGAATTAAAGTATACCTAACCTTAGATTTTGACCAGAATATCCGCAGGGATTTTTTGCAAAAGAATTATTGCAGATATTATACTGTATTACGATTTATAGGTCATAAAACACTGGTTTTTTCTGTTGAGATAATTCACACAGTGAATATCAAACTTTTACATATTTTAAACGTTTAAAAAGTTTTAACTGATACCAATATTATCAATTCATATGTAAATTCTAATTTAAAAACTATGCAATATACCATAAAATATAAAATATTATATTATTATAATTAAATTATGTCAACATAAATTAAATAAAGATAATTAGTTAATTAATTATTTCCACGAAACGTAATTTAATCATTGTGTAATAAATTTCAAAAACAGACTATAAAAATATACAAACACAATAATCACTAAATCATTATTATCATCCCTCATCTTCTGTATTCCACCAATCCATCTACATACATAAAATATAAATAAAATATATTGTTGCATTCTTCTATGATCTTGTCTTCTATGATTACCCGTCCGATATACTTGAAATTTAACATTGATATTCAACTGGGCCTGAAGAAAGTAAGTATAAACTTAAGAATCACCATGTATGCTTACCAGGATCACCAGGAGGTCCTTCTCGTAAAATCACGTCCGTCACTATAGTAATAATATCATTATAAGCTATAATTATAAGGATATGAATAAACAAACTTTCTCGGCGCTACGGGAAGGAAAAACTCATCGTTTAATTTTTTTTCAAATAAACATACTATATAACCTCTCATTTTTGATTATACAATTAAATTATCGTAATACTTTTTTTTTTCAATTCAATCAAATAACATTTACATTTATTTATCATCACGAAAAAGATAGATGGATAATTAATGATACGAACAAACATAATATTATGTATTTCACTTTAAGTAAATCTTACCTACCCTCCAACGATTATTGTTTTTTTTTTGTTAGTATTTTCGAAATTATTGATTTACAAAATCATATGTTCCAATAAACTAATATAAGCTTTACTAGCTACTATAATGAAGTGGTCAAAAGTTATTACAACGTATGTCCTCGAAAAGTTATAACAAATATGAATTATCAAATTATAAGGAAATAATGAATTAATAAACAACTGAAATACTTACTCGATTGAAAGTTTATTTTAAACTTTTTAAATGGTGTAACCTATTTTATGGTTGAAATACTCTTACTTTTAAATTGTTATTATTGTCGAGTACACTAATATAGTATTCATTAAATAAAACAATCCGATGGTTACAAATCCATCACCCGGGCGAAGACCGAATTCAGAACATATGCTATTTCTACAATACGCTACTAATAGTGAAATATAGTGGAAAAATATTAAGGCCGATAAATTGTTTGTTAAACAGAATTTCTCAAAATTTTTGTCCTATAATATTATTATTTTATCAAAATGATGTGTTGCACTCGTAAATTTTAGTATACAATATTCATCGTTGAAAATTAACTTTAGATTTAAAAACACTTCAATAATGTCATTTCATATAGTAGTTGAGACGTAATAATTATTATAATAATATTTTATATTTTATATATTGTAAATATAATCATTTCTTATTTCACCACACTGAACAAAAATCTGACCGTACTTAAAAATGTGTGTTATGTAATTATTATATTATAAAATTCTATTATGGTTATATCGTATATAATAACGTACGTATTTAATCAAATTTATTATCATTACGTGTTACTATTTTGATGATTCGATAAACTAGCACTGTTGTTTGCAGCAACCGAAACTAAAGCAAATTTCCGTTTTCAACTATTTGTACATTTAATATCCGGTGTCCCGAAAGTTTTACACGCAATGTCAAAAATATTGCTGAAAAACGTGTAGAATCTACCTCTCAAATAAAAGGCGATAAAAGTGGATTAAAAAAAAATAGAATCGACACTTTATGTAATAATATTATAAACCCTTGTATTGTAGGCATAGACGTGTCCAGACATTGGTGGTTGGGGAGGTATAAGATATTTTTAAATCAGCAATATCTTTAAGATTCTGAACGGTGTGATGGAGTCTATTGGTTTTACAATGATGTGTGTTTTTTTTTATTTTTTTATTTTTGTGTCTGTCATCACGTTTTGGGGCAGTAAAAATGCTTAGATTTGCTTAAACAGCAACTTTTCTGAAAGGAAAGTGAATTTAGATGGTACTTGAGCAAGTCAAAAATCAAACTTTTTCAATAATTTTTAAAAAAATCGAAAAAATACGATAAAAAAATTACAAAAAACGGGAAAATTTTATGCAAAATCACGTTTTTACAAAATACATTTTTTTTTTAAATGCACTAACTCAAAAACGAAAAACCACAACAACTTGAAATTTTCACCAAATCTTTATATTGGCGTTCTCTATACATGGTAAAGTTTTCAAAGTATTTTGACATAGTTTGACTTATTTATAGACAATTTAAATCTTCAATTTTTGTAATTTTTTTTTTTTAAAACATCTATAAAATATAATTGGCTGACTGAAAACTCTTGAAAACTAAAAAATATCGAAGATTGTTTTACTCAAATTTTTTTTATAAGCCCATAAAGTTCAAATTTGTATAAAATGTGTGAAAATCATGCTAAACTGCAAGTTATTTTGAAGATAAAAATTTTTAAACATCTGGATTAAGATTTGTTATAAAAAGATTTTTAAGTAAGATATTTTTTTTAATAATTTAAGCATTTTATAACTTGTAATTAATGAAAGACCAAAATAAATGTAATTTTATTAATTTTAACAAAAGGTTATTTTTATGTACAATTTTTGGTATTTTTTAGTGCAATACTGCAATCAATTTGACTATTTTTTTAGTACTACAACATTCATGCCCTATATATAATTTAACTTTTTTATTCTATGATGATCGAGTTGAAGAAACAATTTGTTTCTCGCTTATGAAATTTTTTTTTTTTTATCGAATCTCTAACGCAGAACATGATTATTAATATAACTGCGTATTACCATTGATTATACAATATACAGATAGGCAATGCCATAGGCATATTCGTTGACAGTGAATTTCTGGCTGTCGCTATGGAGCGCTGTCGGCAACCGCTAGTGGTCGTTAGGAGCGCTGTCGGACAGTGTCGGTTAGAGTGCCTTGATAGTGATTTCTATCAAGGCACTCTGCCACTCTAATAACTAATTCCCGAAGCCGGTTCCACACATATCTGTAATATTATATAATCGGTGACTGGACATTAGTGTACTTAGCGCTTTGGCCAATATTCGCCACTAGTGACCATGTGCCAGTCGTGTGAGAGGCTAGAGGCTTCCCATTTTCCATGTATAATTGTTGATCACTGGATTGTCAGCAAACCTGATATAAATACATACAATTATTATAAATACAATTTTACTTATATTTTAGAAACAATTTTACTTATACATTATAATTATACTATTTGGTGAATTATTTGTTTAACAACGCAATTATTATTTTTAATTATTAATTTCTGATAATTTTATGACAAATTTTACCTAAAAAGAATGTTAGTAGAATGTTACTTGATGTTTTTCCTCTACAAGGAAAATGTATGAATTTTGAATGTTTTTAGGGTGGTAAAATAATGAATCATAAATTATTTTTGATACCTAGTGATACCGTTCCAGCTTAAAACCATATTTATGTTAAATTAACTTTTGATGGTGCAACATTATAATAAAATTATAACTTATTGTTATTAAATTTGTATCTGTATCAATATAATATGAATAACTGTTATATTTTAAAGTAAATAATACATACAAATCAATTATACATAATGTACTTTTAACCTTACTTTTAAAATGTACTAACCTTGTACAAGAATACTCCATTTTTGTCATTGAATATAATTATTATAATACCTATATTAGTATATTTCATTAATTGTCAATCATTTTTCTTATTATTATATATTAATATAAAATGCATGATATTTTCTTTTTCTTTAATCTTGATTCTTGAATGGTAATTTTAATTTAATGATTATTGATTTAAAATTTCAATTACTATTACTGCTGTGTGCCTATATTGTGTTTTACAACAGTAACACAATGATAAGATTTAACTGATTAAAGATTTAAGTTTAAGGAGTAAAACATTCGCGGTTTCGTGTAACATATAGGTACGTAGGTACTGTATGTGCTGCAACGGCGAAAATTAATATTTTGTAAAAAAAAGTTGAATGCTTATTGTGACAAAAAAAAGAAAGAAAAATAAACGTGAAATTCACTTAATTCAACTATTATAATTTACAAAATTGAAAATTATAAAAATATGGCTTTAATTTTATGATGATCGTGGTAATATACTAATATGGTACATCGTATCATTGATTAAATATTCTTAAATTTAATAATAAATATATTTATTATTTAATCAATGATTGTATATTCGTATATGGGCTATGAGAAAATAAAGTCATAGCCCATAGGTGTCGTGGTGGATGGGAGACGGGACTATGGGAGTTAGAACAAAAAAAACCCCAACGGTAACTCTCGCGCCGCCGCGAATCGCGATAACCGGTTTTGATTTCGATTTAATTTCCTTTTCGTTCAGATTTAATAAAATAACCATCACAAATGTAGCAGCGATACCTCGTGAAAATAAATTAAACTATAATTCTAGTCAACAAATTTTAATATGGAATTGCCTATCTGTATATTGTATAATCAGTGGTATTACCTATATATTATATACCTTTACATTTTTTACAATTTTATTGTCTACCGGTAAATACTTGTGCAGGACTGTTTAAAAATGAATTTATTAGCTTCATGTTCTATAAAAATACGGTTTGTTTAAAAATTCAAAAATATTCAATCGTCGCGTGAACATAATGTTGACACCGGTAATAATGAAACACACTGTAGGTACATTGCACCTCGCCAAGTCATTTTTATTTTTTCATTTCGAAAATCTCGTTCTGTCGCACTACTTGTCATCTGGTAATTGATAGCACCGTCGCCGCCGACGACGAATCCTTCACCACAGCGTTCCGAAAAGGACAAAGCTTGTGCCCACGTGAACCCGCCATTCTCGGGAATCCTCCTCCTGCGGCCTCCGTATTGATGTATCGACGTGCCACCGCCGTCGGTCACCTTGTCAGGCTTCCACTAATGGAAAATGGTCTAAACAGTCATATCGTCGTAATCACTTCACAATTGCAGTGTATCTATACCGCACACTCCCGTGTACTTGAACATTATTATGGCATATATAGAATTTCCGATATTGATTGTTGCTTACGCATTTACCGACAACATACATGTAAATATTTACGAAAATAATTGGTTTTTAAGTTATTTTTTCTTACCGATAAATTTATAATAATTATTTGGCAAAAGTGATATAGGCATCTCGTTATTCGAGTCGTTCGCACTTGGGCGCCGTGCTGTTTGTACGATCACCAATCAAATGTATTATTATGTAGGTAGTAACCACTTCGGTACTGTGGATATGGAATTATTTTTTCTCGTACACATAATGTTATTGGTTTTCCATTTTATTATGGTGGAGAATTCCATACAGAAATCAATAATGTCTAGAATTATGTACACATTGTAAAAATCTATGCAATTGATCCACAATAAAATGTTATATTGTTATTTTATAATTCAGACATACTATCTTACTACGTATTTTTTTAAAAAAAATATTTACCTACCTATTAATATTTAATTTAACATAATAATATATAACTTGTATTATATTTCAATATTTCACCGTTTATAGTCTCAATAAATAAATAGGATACATTATAGCTAGGTATTATCTACATCATATTTATTTTAATTTATTTTTTAATTAAATAAAATCAGTAAATATTTGGACAGGATACATAGTAAAAATACAATTTAATGATATATCCATTTCCTGTAAACGTAGCTTGTGTGGAGATAGAGAGTTATACAATTCAAGTTATAATAAAAATACAATCTAATTAATATAATATGAATACATGATAATTATAGTGTAGATAATAAAAATAAGTTACAAAATAAAATATACGTAAATCCAATAAAAAGCACAAATAAAATTAAGATAATAAAATATACCTGATAACAGATCTAGACAGTTTGCTGTTGACTTGCAACACGGCCGTACGTGTGTACGGTTGTTCGCTATCTGTTATCGCGTTTTAATATGTAAACAGTTAACATTTCACGGGTTTCACTCCGTTGAATGCGTTTTTGTTCCAATATGAATAACACCATCTCTCCGAAAATTTCTAAATCCAAACAGTCGCTGCCATCTTCTCCAAATTCTCCTATCCAAACAGATAAAAAAAATCTAAATCATTTGTTTCGCCAAATAAATTCACTGTCTTAGCTAACGAAGAGGACAATTAAATTCAACTCAACACCTCTGGTGATACTTCTGTTATAACTAACGAGTCTTTACTTCATCATCAACAGGACAACCTCAGGGCTTCGCCAATATACGTTAATAACATCACCAACTACTCCGCATTCAAAAATGCGTTGATACAAATCACAGGCCCAAACGGTTTTATTGTAAGTCTACGTCTTCCTTCCCCATTATTTGACCGCATGGACGAAATATGTTTAACTTAATCATTGATCGATAATGGACACCAGTGCCTCTTTTCATACTTTCATGCCTCCACCATGTCGACCTTATAAGGTCATTATAAGAAACTTGCACCACACTACACTTATCTCCGATATATCTGACGCTCTTTCGGAGCTAGGCCACTCCACCAGACGAGTTACAAATGTCATAAAAAATGGTCACCCATGCTCACTGTTTCTTGTAGAGCTAAATCCCAACAACAAAAATAAAGAAATCCTAAATTTGTCCTCAATTTCGTACTCCCATATCAAAGTCGAATTACCATATATGACCAAGAGTGGTCCTCCTCAGTGCTGAAACTGCCAGAACTACCGTCACACCGCAAACTATTGTCACCATCCTCCGCGGTGTGTCAAATGTGGGGGTGGCCGTCACACCGAAAATTACATCAAAAACAAAACTAGTCCAGCCAAGTGCGCCCTATGCATTTAATTTTCCTTTACATAGTTAAGTTTTCAAAATATTTTGACTTTTTTTGACTTATTTATAGACCATTTAAATTTTCGATTTTTGTAAGTTTTTTTTTTATTTTGATGTATCTATAAAATTTATTTGGCTGTCCCAAAACTCTTGAAAAATTAATACAATGTTAATTATAATGTAAACTTATAGTAACTACAAAATATCGTAGATCGTTTTACTCAAATTTTTTTTATAATCCCATAAATTTCAAATGTGTATAAAATATGTTAAAATCGCAATGATTTGCAAGTTATTTTGTAGTTGAAAATTCATAAAATTTTTCCTATCTATATCTAAAGTTCAAAATTTTAATCTTAGGTCCATAAGCTACTCTTCATAAATCCATAAAAAAAAATGTCTACCAGACTTAAGAGGAAAAATTTTATGACTGTTTTAAATTTAAATTTTTACGAAATTGCCTTATAATTCAATTTAAATATGAAATATTATATTATTATATACATATTTTAGACAAACATATTAACTCCGTTCAGAATCGTTATTCGTATACAATGATATTTATCATTGCATTCAAATTTAACAAATCCATTGTAATAATGACCTATCCTATAAACGAGGTACAGTCCACCCCCAACTGTACAGCATAGCGACGCCTACCCGTTCTTTTTTTTTTGTTGATATTGATATGATATTATTATACTAATACACGTATTCTGATCATCTTGTTTTATTTATGCTAGTGTTTATACCTGTTCGAATTTAAATATAATGTCACCTTAGGGTTTAAGTCACAAGTTTTATACCATTGTATACAAAAATATAAATATACCCGCTCGTCACCAACTCAGTCCAATATGATGTACGATAACTGTACCGTACAGATCGTTCTCGGTACAGCGACCGTTAATTTTGGCTAAACTCCATCTGGCAGATTATCACCGGTTTAATTATCATATACACGATAATTATGTAATTAAAACCTTGTATCTATATGTGTGTGTATGTGTGTGTGTATGCGCCCACACATCTCAGATAATATTGCACGTTAGTGAATTATTATACTATTATTAGTTTATTATCATACCAATATTTATAATTTATATCGTATTTTAATATCTGCAATGAGAATATAGTGTTATAATTTAATTAAGCAGAAAGTTCGATTTACTGAGACGATATCTACAACTGTTTGGTGCAATAATATTATATATTAGAGTTACAATTTTGCATAATAATAATAATATTAATCTGCAGACTGCAAGTCGATTAATTGGAAATGCAAATATTTTGTTTTTAACTATCGCTGATACTATCATATGACATAGGTCTTAAAAATGTTAAATGACTTTTACAACTCTGCATATCACTCGAGAGAACGGCAAAAAAATGTATGTAATTCATGTATTGCGATATTATATTTAATATTGATACTTATTATTATTGTTGTAAATAAAATATTATTTAGTGAAACATATCTAAGGCAATTACTGCAGAATTATACGTGAAAATCTGTGTCAGTTGAAAATTTCGTTTCGTCCGTCCCATCAGAAATATATTGAAACAGATAGTTTGGGAACCATTGTCCGAAACGGTGTATATCTTTGGACGGACCTGAATCTGCTATATTATACTATTTTCTCTATATCTATGAATAATTTTATAGCGCACAGAAAAAATCCAGACATGTGTTAGAAATGATCTATTAATATTAATTAATATTAATAATCATCGTCTATCAATATTCAAAGGTCACTCTCGCTAGATTATTTCTCGACAAAGTCCAAGTTCACTGGGTACGAAAGAAAAACAAAATTCCAGTCATGGTTGTCTGAAAATTTGAGCCCACAAGGACATATAAGGTTGTCGCTCTCTCTCTCTCTCTCTCTCCTACCATGGTCTATGTAACGGTAAATTAAGATCGGCTTGTTTTCCTGACCGAATGGCAGTAGGTAGCAGCTAAAAAATATTATTCATATGTAACGACGACGGGATAATCAGAAAGTAAGACGAGAACCCATGATAATAAAATGACACGCACATAATTAACTTAATGAATTTACCAGGGACGATAGCAAACTCGATCAGGACGAAACTTCGTTGGTTTGGGCTGCAGCCATAATTGGATCACCAGGCCAACGGTGTGACAATAATTTTGATTAAACATTCCTGTTCTTTAAAAACCGAGGATGAGCACCACTCGAGGTAGTACTCCTCGTTCCGTTGGGTCAGAGCGTAGGTGTACGATTAGAGATTTCATAAAATAAGAGGAGCACAATATGTACTTGTACTCTCTTTGTACTGGGACCCTGAGTACACCCATAGTCCATAATAATATAATAACATATTATAGTTCATGTTATCCCGCGAGGATTTATTTTTTTCGGTTCTGATAATAATAATCTATGATAATATTTCACGAGTTCTTTCATCATAATTATTCCGACGCCATCACGGTTCAGGGAAAGATTTATTTTTGTCATATAAATCTGTCGCCGTATATCAGTCTCGAAACGTGGAATTCTTTTCGGAAAATATATCAATATACAAATATAATTACCTCGAGTACGGGCATTATACCAGTGGGCACTACTTTTTACCCTCGAGAAGAGCTTATAATGGAACACCCCCACCGCTGTTCTCGAATCGCATTTTTGACGTCGTCGTCTCTGTTTCATAATCCGTACATAATCCGTATGTATAATACGCACACCACGTTCGTCTTTTGTTCAAAACTTTTGTCCGTCACCAGTCGATATGTTTGATATTAATGGACAAGAGAGGACGAGTCCATTATTTTTTTTTTTCTCTTCTGGGTTTCCCGCTTCATTATTTTCGCAGAAGATTCCGGTCGGCGGATAGGCACCACCGACATTTTACCTTCGTGCCACCGGATGCGCGTGATAATTATACAAACAACTACGGTACGGCGGGATCGAATAATATGTACACCATATCGTATATAATTATTGTAATGTACCGTAAATACAAACTCGCGTGGGTGAATTTCCGGTTTTCGGGTGGTATGTCGGATGAATAAAAATGATGCGAACGTCCAAGGCCGGATGTTTATTGAGAGGGGGAAAACAATCGCCTAGATTCTACAAGAAATATTGCGTCACGAATGAAAAAACACACAAAATCCCTCGTCGTATAAAAGTAATCCCAACAGCAGTGTATATGTATTTGTGTGTGTGTGTGTGTGTGTGTATGTGTGTGTCTGGCGGGTGGTAGGTTTCTGCATTTTTTGGTCACTGAAATTTCGGTATTGCTGATAGATATTTCACTGTTTTCGACGGATAAATCACGATCAGCATCCGGATATTGATTCCGTAAGAAAATTACTCTTACATATAATATAAATGCGTCACTATTAAAGTGTATATAACCTACAACGAGTAAAATATTACGCAGTCATTGTCATATTATTTTTAATATTCTGTGACTTTATATTTATTATTTATATTATGATAAATGATCATATATTTTTGATAATTATATACTCAAACATTGAATAATAATTAATACGTCCGCATAGTGATACCACTAGAGATCGACAATGCGATATTAATAATAATAAAAAAACCTCATATTATTATATTACCTATACAATATAATAACATGTAGCTGATGGCTGTTTAAGATGTTCATGTTATCCAGTTATATTGTGTATTGAGAACAATTATTTTTTGTTTTTGCAAATATCGAGCACAAACTTCGTGTAAAAAGACAGATCTTACTGTCGTCTGATATACCTTTACGTCTAAAACAAAATATTTATACGTACAAATATATCTATATACATTGTGTACAACTACAGTTTATATTCCATGTACCATCTGACGACGTTTTAAGAACGCATTCAACATCAATAATATATTACAAACCGAATGTGTGGATTTGACGTAAGTACATTGTGATATCTCCGAGGGCCTCGAAACACTTATATTATAATACATATTATTATCTAACATATAATGATAATTTAAAGATCAAACATTTTATGAGATCCATGTCTTAAACCATCGAGTATCTACTCTTAAAATCCCCTACGGGCTAGCTTTCAAGTTTGAAATAATAATTAAAGCTGTTTGTAAATTAAAATCAATTGTGTGTGTGTGTGTGTGTGTATTATAAGTCGTATACGCCGATTGGATCGATATATCGACATACACAAAAGAAATTTTATCAACACTTAAAAGAGCATAAACTCTCTATGGTGATCGAGTCACACGATCACCATAAGAGTTCTTTATTTTCTTTTGTCGTCTGTCTTTATATTCTACATACAATATGTAAACTTACTGACTAAGATGATTTTTAAATATTATTACATTTTAAATATACGTAAACTTACTGACTAGGATAATTCTAACAATATTAAATTTCTAGTGT
>JAIPRK010001928.1:0-35986 GCA_025469195.1 Chaitophorus viminalis
ATTATTTTATACATTTTTTTAAATTTTTGCTTCAATATGCAATAAATATGCAATACATTTTGAATTTTGCCTAAATATGCAAAATTATGCAATAACATTGAAATATGCAGAAATATGCAAAAAAAAAATTTCATCATTTGCTTCAAATTATGATGATTCGTAGAGAATACTGACAAAAATCCAAAAATATTAAAAGGAAACAAATATGCAATTGCATAGAAATCCGCGCTCTAGTTATAAACAATGACTACCCTACCGGTCAACACCCACCCCCATAATTTTGACCTAGGTAAAAATCCGGTCTTTTGTATGTTCAAGCCACCCCTGCATGGCATAATTTCTTATATAAATCATCACAAACTTTTTGAATATTTATCAAAGATATAAAATTAAATAACGTTTAAAAATTCTAAATTGTTATTGGTTTTACTTAAATATTTTTCCTAATCACGTTCGTTATGCGAAAACACAATGTTTTCAATTGTTCGTTATTTTTCTTTTTTTTTCTTTGCGGTTCTCTCCCAGCGATTAATTGAACATTATTATCTCGATTAAGTTTCATAGACTAACCAGTGTAGTATCGTATTGATTTTACTCGAATAATAATATATAGAAGGCTGGCTGAAAGAATTTCGTCATTTTTAACTACCATCTCATTCTATAGACGCGGCCTCGCGGTAATAACGTTGGTACTCATAGGTGTGAAAATGTTGAATGAAAAACCTACGAAGTCACGGATTTCAAGACCGGAAGTTTACGTAGGTAACAAATATCGACGCATAACCATTACCATTGGACCACCACGTCCTATCTTGTCACTTGCATTTTACACGTACATATTTAGGCGAAGGGTATTCATGGTTTACGAATGGGAAAATATAACGCATCACATTACTACCATAATATGGTGACTTGTTAAGGTATGTAAAAATAATAAACAAAGTGAGCTAAAACATATAGGTAGGTATCAACAATCAGTACCGTGATGTAGCTTGGAGACAAAAAAAAATATTTTCTTCGTACAATAAACGCGACAAAGAAAAATATTTAAATGGGGTCGCTAATAACATTGATTTTAAAATATACTAAAATCAATGCTAATAATTTATAATTTTAAAATTGTATTTCATTTTTATTTCTTGTATTACGAAATACAATTCAATACATAACTACTGAACACATGAGCTCAACCATCCACGTGGCCATTGTAGGACGGCAAAATAAACTAAAAATAATGGTAAAACACATAAAACTAAATAATTATTTTGACGGAAAGTGTCTGACGGGAATATATATATTATGTATTTATGTTTATCGTCTCTGTTATTTTGCTGTCAAATTATTTGCCTCTGTGAAAGTGAAGTGCTCGAAAAGTAACCTCTTTTCGGTTTGCTCAAAGTGGTATCCTCCGTGTCACTAGTTTTTTTGCCCGCGGAAAAGTACGGTAACTCATTGACATTGTCGGTTGATCGCCGCCACAATCATCGATTTTTTCGCACGTCAGAACTGCACTACCGTCATCGGCGAACGATGGGTGCTCATCTCCGAAGTCGATCTGATTCGACAATGTGTACCTTCGATCCGATCCGTTGATCCATATTGACATTCATATTTAACACGTCGGTCTCAGTCGACTCGTCATACTGGTCATGGTCGGACACGTCGGTCTGGGACGAACCTTCAACCGAATGCGTTGCTGCACTGCAGTCTCTGCCTATACTTCTCGGACCCTTGACTACGTTCTGTGCCGGTGATCCTGCGTCCTCGAAAACTTCAACTCCTGTAGCGGTAGAAGGCGATTTTTCATCGGAAACCTTGATCGGACAAGACTGACCGACTTCCGTGCAGCTTTTGTGCACGAACACTGGGCACTCGGTGATACCGCGAAAAGAAATATCGATGAGACAAAAACAAACGCCGATGATATTTTATTGCCATATCATTGTAACATTTTAAAACGCAATATTATTGTTATTCGATTGTACAGAAAAATCATTCATCGGTGCACTTGTACATTGCTGAGGAGTAGATACACCTCGAGTTGCACCCGACACATTTTACGAATCAAGTTCTATTGGTACCTCGGATAAATTACTATTACTCACAAAATGACCACAATAACAGTAAATAATATAATATATATATATACAGTAAAACCTCGATTAACCGTCAGTCTCGGGATCAGAGCTTTGACAGATAATAGAAAAGACGGTTAAGCGAGCAACAAAAATTTAAACATATATACATATTATTTATTATTTTTTTTTAATTTATTAAAACGTTTTATTATTTACAAGTACATACATACATATGTACCTATCGCTTATCTAGTAGATATTGGCTGGAAAGTTTCGGATTATATATATTATTGTTTATAACCTACTCATACAAAAGGTGACAAGATTTTACTGTAACGCGCAAGTATATAGTCCGTGCAAGTATGGCCTGACGGTTAACGGAGAAAGACGGTAAATTCGGGGGACGGATAATCGAGGCTCTACTGTATATATATTTATGCGTTTAACAGTTGATAATGTATTGTATTTTTCCTTACAACATGATTATTTCTCGTAAATTTTTTAGTAGAATCCCAAAAGTTCGAAATAATATATTTTTAATCGTAAGTTACTTATATGATTTCTCAATGTCAAAAAAATAAAATGGTCTCATATTTTCATTTAGAAATCAATAATATGTATAGTTAAATCTTAGCAACGAAACGAAAATATTTTACACGTGGCCAACATATTTTTATAAACATTAATATCGTGGAATGTTACAGCTTCTTCCAGTTAGTATTTCGACTGATTAATTTAGAAGTTTTCAATTTTCAACTGCTCTCAGATGTTACACCGTTTGTTTATAATTCATCGTGTTTTTGTGTGAAACATCTTATGGCACAGGAATCAGACCTACTGTTGGAATGATGGCGCGGCATGGCGATGGACCGCTCATGACTTAATAATCTTTCCGCGAGCATATAATATACAGTTCGTTATCATAAAACATAGTAGTTCTATGCCATTGTATATTTTTTGACGATTATTGACGATAAAGATTACACACCATAATGTGTGATTGCGCAATTGTGAAATCTCTGCAGAAATTGTCATTCGTAACAAACTCTCTCGCGGATATTCAGTAAACTTCAGAAAAATTTTCTTTCCCAATTTTCTACTCATGAACATTTAAAAACCAATTTATCTTTGAAACAATTTCAACAATGTCACATATTTATATTGGATTAGAATCATATAAATGATAATTAAGAAGGTTGTATATTAAATTGTTTATTTTATATTGTTTCCAAGTTGCACCGTCAATACACTCACTGCAAAATTGTATTTGTATTTGAATGAATAACAAATAATCTTTAAATTATAATTTTTTATAAATATTAGCAAAACAGAAAAAATAAACAGCAAAATGAAAATTATAATGAACGGCTACTGTGGTCTTGCTTTCGGTAACTCTACAGGAATCTGACGATCTCCGACGTTGTCATATGTTCGAAGAACATATTATGCTGACAAAATATCGAAATTAACGAATTAGTTAATATTTAAAACAATTCTTATATTGCATAAGAAGACATAATAATACATTTAGATACAAGTGTAGCAATAAGTATCAAAATATAATTCTAGTAATTCGGCTTTATTTTAGTATTTACCTGGGACGGAGATCGTCTCGAGTCCTGCACTTCCTCCCGAGTCATGGGAATGGACCCTAAGTCGCTATGGCCGTCTGATTTAAAACCCATCTAATTGGAACATTAAATAAACAATAAACATCATAACTTTTTATAAAATAAAAAATGCTATTCGTTTTGCACATTTTTTGTGGAAAAATAATTTTTATTGTACGTTTGTGCAATTGATTCGAAAACAAATCTTATACAAGTTTACGCAGTAAGTTATATAATATTAAACATTTTTTAATAATGGGAATCGTACTTGGGTCCCAAAAGCAAACGGCTGGCTTTCTTCGGGACCATCCATCCCGCCACCACCACCGTCGGAATCCAGGCGCATCTGTAAATAAAGAAAAACATATAGAAAAAAAAAAAACATTAGTAGCATACGTATCGAGTCCAAATAGATATAAAAAAAAGTTAGAAAGTTAGAAAAAAATATGAAAAAAATTCCAAATTCAAAAGATGTCTAAACTAAAAATTGACTATCATATAATATTTCAACTAGAATGTGGACTCGATAAAAACGTTATAGCGTTAGAAACATTTTGTAAGACAGTAGTTTTAATCGAAAATTGAAAAATTGACAACTAACGTACAGAGTTATAACGATTTTGTTCGGAAACAAATTAATATTTTAAATTTACGTATACGTTTCGAAATGCGGATTTGAATGGAAAAAAAACCCCCGTAAAAACGTAATAATCGCGAAAAACACGTCGGATTATGGTACAACGTTGATTGCGAACGAACCTGAAGAGGTGACCGAGATCTACTGCGGGACCGCTGTGAGACCGTGCAAGAAGTGAGTACAGGATCGCGCGACTGCGACGTCCCGGAACCAGGACCGCGCCGGACCAATCGGCGGACGGCGGCGGGTCGCGGATCGTCCGAAATCAGCGGCGGCGGTGGCGACGGCGGAAAACTCGGCACGGCGTTGCGCGAGTCCCTCCATCCACGCACGTACGCGGCCCACAGCGGCTGGTTCTCGCACAGCTGCCCGAGGTCGATGTCCATCACTTCGGACCACGTGGGCCCGTGCGGCTGCGAGGCGGTCAGGTCCGGAGCGATCGGTGTCGGGGGAGCAGTGGCATTATCGGCGGACACCTCGACTACTCCGACAATCGACGGCTGCGACGACAGAGACGAATACACGGACGACGACGACGGTGGCCTCTTCATACCGCTGCCGTTCGGTGTATCGGAATATTCCAGACAAACGATCGGATACTTCAGATTATGGGCACAACGTAGCAGGACCACTTCCAACACGGTTGTGAGGGATTCACTAAAACCGTTTTGCACGATCCGATCACATTGTCAACCGACAACAACGGAATAAACAGACCTTTTTCGGCCGTATACATTGCACATCGCAGTCACGGTTTTTTTAATATACCTAAGGAGGACTATCCTAATTCGTCTAGTTGGGGCTGCGTCCCCCCTCCGTCGCACCTCCGGGAGAATCGATTTGGAAGAGTTTTTCACCCGCCTTCAGTGGTGATCCAAATACTGAGTTGTGTCCCTCGATTTCTTTCAAGTTGCACAAATTGAGTCACGAATTTTCCGTTCGAATATATGAAAGGAAATTTTCACATATCATTTAAAAATCAAATTTAATAAACTTTAGTCTTATTTAATGTTACACTAAGATTGACATATTTCCCTCTACTTTGGAAATTTTCAATCATCATTCTATTCCATAAACCTAAAAAGCCTCCAAATCTACCTTCTTCCTATCGACCTATAAGCCTCCTGCCCTTCTTTACAAAAATTTTTGAACGACTAATACTAAAAAGAATCCTTCCTTGTATCCACTCTAGTAACGTACTTCCTAATACTCAATTTGGTTTTCGTGCCAATCACTCTACAACACATCAGCTGCATAGATTAGTTAACGCCATATCCTTTTTACTTGAAAAAAAAAAAATACTGTTCTTGCGTTTTTCTTGATGTGTCTCAAGCGTTTGATCGTGTCTGGCACGAAGGTGTTCTCTATAAATTAAAACTCTTTCTTCCACCAACATACTACTTGCTGATAAAATCATATCTAACCGACCGTCACTTCCAAATCCGGTTCGGTTCTTCCGTTTCAAACATTGCAAACATTAATGCGGGAGTCCCACAGGGTGGCATACTCTCTCCAATTTTATATAATATATATGCCGCTGATCAACCTACCTCTCTAAATACAACTGTAGCCGAGTTTGCGGACGACAAGGCAATTATAGCTATCCAATTTCTGCTTCCCTAAATCTTCAACATCACCTTAACCAATTGTCTAGCTGGTACGATAATTGGAGAGTTGAAGTAAATCAATCTAAATCATTACAATCAATCCACACTACTTTTACTCTTCGCCTTTCTCCCTGTCCTGAAGTTATCTTAGCCGACATACTTGTACCTACATCTCAAACTGTTGAGTATCTAGAACTAACCATTGATCGTCGCCTCACCTGGGCGCATCATGTAAGGGAAAAAAAAACTTGCCTTAAATGCACGCATCCGGTTGCTCAAAACACTATTAAATAACAAATATACTAAATTAAATATCAAATTGCTTATTTACAAATCCTTAATTAAGCCTATGTGAACATATGGCCTCCAACTGTGGGGTAATGCCAAAAAATCTAATCTCGACAAAATACAAACCATTCAAAATAAAATCTTACGTTCTATCACCAATGCCCTCCCCCCTTATATCTCTAATTTTACTCTCCACACCGACTTAAAAATGAAAACTATACCCGATGAAGCTAAAACGTATTACAAACGCTTTTTCAACAAACTGTCTAGTCACTCAAATCCTCTGATATCCGGCCTAGCCACTCATTCAATTCCTGGAAACCCTTCATGGCGTTTAAAAAGAAACTGATGCAGAGATCTTTTTAATTAATAACGAAAATATAAAAAAAAAAAAAAAAATTAATAATAATAATTAAAAAATACATAAGTAGTTACACATATATTTAAGCAAAAGGAAGTGTGATCACTGGATGGCTTCTTCTCTCGCCCTATTCATGTCTTTTTAATATAATGTAGCACATATTCTTATTATGCCTTTGGGTATAGATTTTCTAATAAAATTAATAAAAAAAAAAGATAAATAAACTTTGAATTAAAAAAAAAAAAAAAAAAAAACAGCGTGGAAATTGAATAATAAATATTAATTTATTTAAACATTAGGTGTTCATGTGAAAAACTGTGGAAAACACCTACACAATTCAACTAAGAGTCGTTTTAAGAAGATAATAATAATCGCCTTAAATTTATATAGAATAATGCTTAACACGTTTGTACTATTATTACACACTTTATGTAGTGTCTTTATGCATAATACAATATATTATACTACATTTAACAAATGTATACTTTATATAAAGTGTGTTTACGGGTAAGGTAAGTTTAATTTTTAGAAGTTAATTTGCATATTACAAAGTAAAATTGATTTTTAGTCCGATCTGGAAAACTATTTATATTTTGTATAGTCCCGAGTCCGTTAAGAATTAATTGAGCATAAACAATACATTGAATTTAACTTCATTTTTTTACCACCGAATAAGTGAGAACTGCTGTGAGATTTTTCCAAATTCATTTTTAATTTAATGAGCTTAATAATTTCATTAATATTTTCAAACAGTCGTCAAATAATTCAAAACCCCCAAACCATTCATAAAATAGTTTAGTTTTTCGTAGATTTTATGTAATAATAATAATTGAATGTGTATGAAAATACAATTTTGAAAATAAACATTATTGATTCTATAATAAAATATTGATCATATTTATTTGAATTTTATTTTATTTTTTATAAATACTTTAGGTACAATTTATGTTTAAATTTTATTTGCTTAAATAAAATCAATTTTAAATTCAATATTCATAATATCAAACCAAACTTTACTTACTGGAAAAAGTAAAAAAAAAAGTTTTAACCAATTTATATTAATATTGTATTTTTGTCGTTTTATTTTACTTAATACTTTTAAACTTTTCTCCCATCTTGATATTACTTATAACAATATGGAATACGTTATTCATTGAAATATGAATATTGGACGTTCTGGGTAGTGCCGTCTTTAATATTATAGTACACAAGCACATCAGTACTTTTGTTTAAGAACGAATCCCGAGTGAAAATTCCCAACCGGCTTTCAGCTTTTTGATCTGACATTTTGTTTTTTTTTTCTTTCCTAAGGACTGGCCATGAGCTTTATATCTCGGCTGACGAGTTCCCGACATTCACACGTACTCGGATTTTCACCGTATTTTCGAATAACGTAAGAAGCTAACGCATTTATACAGCAAAAAAAAACTTATAGTGACGAGTGCTTAACGTCGACGAAATTCGTAATCTGCTAGCCATTTCATCCTCTATAATAGGATCTCTTTCATCATCACCAACTCGTGGTCCTACGAATTACGGATATCCTATGGGACCATCGGCCGGCCGCCGACCTTCCAACATGAATATCCGTTGAATTTAAATTTCGTTATAAATAACGGTGCCCTTTGTTCACGGACTAATGTACATCAGCATATTCTGTTCCAAGAAACATTCTTAGTATCACGTCAAAACTCGCAGTAGTTATCTTCTGAGAATCATTTGTGATTTGACGGACTGCGGTCGTTCAGTTATCTTTGAATTTTGTTTTGTTCATTCAGTTTCTCGGTGGTAGTTTGACAGTTCAACTACAATTTATACGACATCAATTCGAGAAAACCAGCTAACAAAATAATAATACCGACAACTATGAAAATTTAAAGTAATATAAACGTTATAATTATGTAGTAGGTATATCATCTAAAGTTTTGTGGTCGGTTGATCACGTTTTTTTTTTTTTTTATACTTTCATATTATCCGCTAGCTAGAAAACTTAGTAAGAAAAAAGTATTTATTATATAAAATTAACTTAAAAATTATTGTTTTTGATAGAATTGTTATAATTTTATATTTGTTTCAAAAATACCTCAATTTATTATCAACATGCAAGTATCGTAAAATGTGCAAATCCTATAGACTACAACAACAACGGGTGTTATATTTCTATACCATATTATAAATAATTATGCACAAAACTCTATCAATGTTATCACTTCAATGAAATCGTCTCCAACAGATAACATTATTAGTTCTATCTATGTGCCAACTATTACACCGTGTATATACGTACACGTATGCTTTTATACCTGAACATAATTTACACGTGTTTATTAAAAATTACACTACATGTATATATAAATTAGAAACCACTTATTGTGTACACTTTGGGACTAAGCTGAAATATGTCAATTAACCGATTGTTTCTAATAAACGATTGGTTTGATTTGTACTAAGAAAAAAAAATGAAAAATTTACAATTATAATGTATTATTAACTATGTATGTACTATGTATAATTTAATAAAGTATGTATACATTTTATTACTATGTATATTATTTAATTAATAATTATGTATGAATCTATCGATGTTTATTTTTTTGTGTCGAGTAACTCCATGATTATATATTTTCATACGAATAATGCAATTATGCTGATCAAAGTCTTTTTTTATTTGCACGGTGCTGGACTGCTCTCTTGAGGACAGTTAGAGCCTCTACAATATTTTTTTGCATGGTGGACTGCCAATGGTGCCTCATTGTTTTTTTCTTCGTTATCAGTATTGGCTTGTTTTTAAGCGTTTGGTATTCTTCTGTGAATAGGGACTATGCTTACGATAAAGAATAGTAAAAATAAACGTAACAACAACGAAGATAAAATTAAAGTTGTGCCGAATAACCGGTGTATATGTAAACCGACCTTTGCCTAATTGTTTCAAATAACTGATGTAATGTTTCAATAATTCGATTTATTTTTTAATATACGGCCGATCTGTCCCGGGACATTTTGTTTCAATAATGCGATTGTATCAATTATCCGTACTCCTAATAAGCGGCTTCTACTGTATATAATGCACATCAGAAACAAACTTATGATTAACATTTTGTAGTTATACGATTATTTAGGATTTAAGAATTAAAAATTAGTATTTTATTTATTTCTTATTACGATATTTGTTAATATAAAATATTTTTATACGTATTTTTATTATGTAGGTATTAATTTTATATTTATCAAGCTATGAATGCAAGTGACTCTTATTTTCATTTCGTTAATCAAAATTTTCTGATTTTTCTCTGTTATGTAAAAAATATTACTAGCCACCAAATTACACCAACGTCATGTATATCTGTAAATGTATATACCTAAATTACATGAGAAAAATTAAATGTTTCTAAAGCGCATATTATTGATTTACAAATATATTGAAATCAAAAACATTCTTAAGGCTCACTTATATGACGTTATTCATAAAAATCAATATGTTCGAGATAAATATTTCATATTACGCAAAAAAGCAAAAAAAAAAAAAAATCACATAATAAATCTTACAGCATTTTCAACACACGTTAAACAATTTGTGTTACACGAGTTATGTTACTGTGTAAGAGAGAGTATATTTCAGCAGCCTTTTACATAAGTCTATGTATTGATTTAACTATACGAATACCATATTGTATTAATTTTACTGTTTAGTAATGAATTTGGTGTGGTTTAATGAATTATAAATACTCAAGATCGTCTACATGTATTTTAACTATTATATTATGTATTCAAAGTATTTGATAGAAATCAAAATGTTATGCACTAAATGCAATAGGAAAATTAACATATTTCACGGGTTTTCATTATAAATACTTTACGCACACTTATTAATGCTTGTGGACCGTAATAGTTTTATATGTACTAAAAGACATAACAATATGTACTTATACCAACGCAAGACGTTTGCACATCGGATAAGCCACACGAACAGGTGCATTGTTTTATCATCAAACACGAAAGCGATTTTACCAAATTATAACGATTTTCGAGTTAATAGTTAGTCGTTCTAGCAGTGTTACTTTATGCTGGTTTATATTTAAAAAAAAAAAATCACGACGTATTTATTTAAGATTATCCAAAATTGACTCTCACGTATTTGCAGTTGAACGATTGCCAGTAGCGAGCGCCTATATAATATATGAGTATAGAGAGCTTAAAATGTTCGTAGAATTCTGAGAACCGGAAGAAAACGCGTATTGGATTTGTTTTTGAGAATCTGTACAAAAGCGCCACGATGATATTGTAATATACTGACGTGACGTGTCTAATCTTGATTGATTGCCGATACCTTTACGGAACAGGGATTTGCATCCGAACACTTGCACAGTCAATAATTCGAGTGTCGGCTTTTAGCTGCGTTCACTACTGTATATATATTTATATAGATTTAGCTGCGCTGTAATTCCGTAGCAATACAAGCAAAAAATCATTTGCGCTTACGGATTCCGTATGAATAATTTATAATATTAGTATTGCACGTTAACGGTGAGTTTGATTCTTGCCAAAGCGTTTCTGCGCGAACGTATCTCGCAACATCTATCCGCGTGTACCACCGGAATAACGAATTAATAGACATGTCACACGTATCGCATTTTCATTTATCAATTGGTATCAATACGTCCGATTCAATAATCTAGACCAATAACTTTATTAAACGATTCATATTTTTTATTCGTAAACTAATATACCTGCCCGATTTGCTATGAATAGCTTCCTAAGTTCCGTATAACGATATACCTACGGTATTGTAACCCGGCCAGACTAAAGTGTTAATTTTTGTGGTTTGAATTAAAAGCGCATTACTGATTTAGCCATAGAACATAATGATACGTCAGAAAAAAAAAATAAAAATTTTAATACGGAATTCGACACTTATAACATGAGTGTATTATTGTTTTACACATAAACGTTAAATCGAAATAGGTAAGGAAAATTCACTTGCCGAATTCTTTAGTTACATCACTGAACTTCCGAATATTATTTTCAAATGTTGAAATAAAATATTAATCGGATATTAAACATAACTAGTTTGTTATTAGTAGTTCGAAGTTGAATTTAAAATATTTTGTTTAACCTGTGAAAAATGTTATTATTGAAAAAAAATGTAATTAAACTTCATACAAAAATTTATATTTTTTCTCCAAGAAAAGTAAATTATTACACATTTTAGGACTCGTTCTTACAAAATAACGTGGTCACGTTGTTAGTAAAATATGTGAACAACGGATAAAATTGCGTTAATGAAGACAAATCAGAAAGAAAAATTCGAAAATAATAACTATTTACGTATTGTTTTATCGTATATAATAAGTTTTTATACGACCATCTGCGAGTTTGCAGTACATACACATTTCTCGAATTTGTATTTTTATTACCTATTTAGATTATCATACCATTTATTCATTATTTTTTATTTATAATATAATAAACTTTTTATCTTTTCATTCGCACCGACACAAACATAATGTGACGCACATATTATATTACATTACAGATATTCGTTTATCATCTTTTTATAAATTCCCAGAGCATTAAATATTGTAAACTCTTGCTATATCACTGCTTTTTCACGATTAAGAAAATTACAGCGGCTGAAAGTTTTTTTTTTTTATCATTCATAATTTTTAATTTTTTTTTCTCTCTAATTGACACATTAATATTAATACAAGTTTTTTTTTTTTTTTTTTTCAAAAGGTATTTAAAAATCCGTTCCATTCAAACAACACAGGCGCGCCGGTAGTATCTCTTTAGAATTGTCAACTCTTAGAGACATTTTATCATTAGGGACATCGTTATAATTCTTCCAGCACATATACATATAGCTGTGCGCGTTCGTGCGCCTATAAATTATATATAATACGTATTATATGTACGTGTATACAGCGCGCAGTAATCATTTATATTACGGTGTAACGATAACACGGTTCTTATTACTCGGTTCAAAATGCTCGGTACGCTTTTCAACGTGCTAGATTTACTGCGTATGCCCTACAATACCTATAATATATTATTACCTGCGTATCCGCAGCATTCTTTCCGACCGTGGGGTTGCATAATCGTACACACACACACACATACACACACACACGTTGACCGAACGAAATAATATTACGTATACCTACTACGTTACGGCCCGGGATGAATTGGTGCACATCGAAAAATCGGGAAATTTTCGGCCCTGTCTTTGTGTAAGGTACCGCTTTATATTTTTTTATGTTTTTCTTATATTTTCCTTATATTTTTTTGAAGTCACAAAATGTTATTAAAAAAAAAAAAAAAATAAAAAAATAAAAATACCGAAAAAGGTCATTGTGGTCCGTTTTAGTTATCATTTTCCCATAACACCCCTGCATGCATGCCACGCCAACGCGCGCCGGCCTGTTCGAAAACAGTATACGGCTGACTCGGCATTGAACGTGACGTGCACAATATGGGGGGGGGTATAATAAACGGTAACCCGTATATTTATTGAAAATAAAATGGAACAATTATTATTATCACCAGAAGCTCCTTTCCATACGCACATTTTTATTTTTACTTTCAGTTTACTTTAACCTTTCCAAAATGTGAAATAAATATTGAAAAATGTTTAGAAAAATTTACTTTTTATTTTAGATTATTGCAAAAATTTGTTTTAAAAATCGGACTACATTTCCGTTAATTATAGAAGTTTAGTTATTATTTTTGATGACGTGCATCTAAAACTTTAATCGGTATTATATTTGAACGTTGAACCATCATTAAACGTTCGATTATAGATCAAAAACCGTTAAAAAACCAACAAAATTCTAATCTTAAACCATTAGCTTTATTGGTACTATTATAGTACGATTGACTTTCAGCCGGATATTGTAGTTACAGAATATTGTAGAGCATGCCATGAGAGAATATATTAAGGGTGTGGTTTTGGTGCGGGTCGAGCGGAAAATTTAAATACTTCAACTAGCCTATTGTTCTCAGTGTCCGGTGGACTAAGTAATCGCGCTTGCAGAATGCACAGCACTCGATCGCTCGCTCGCTAAGTCCGGACGGTTGGATAAATCGATACTATATTGACGTTATATATGATTATTCCTTATAGACCGGCAAAGCACGATCGTGTGGGTTTGGCTCTTATTTTTAGATTCTGAACGGAGTGATGGAATCTATTGGTTTTACAATAATGTGTGATTTAATTGGCTGACTGAAAACTCTTTAAAATTTAATGCATGGTTCATAATAAGTTAAAATTATCGTTACTAAAAAATTTCGGAGATCGTTTCACTAAAATTTTTTTTATAAGTCCATAAAGCTCAAATTTGTATAAAATGTGTCAAAATCACGATAATTTGCAAGTTATTTCGTAGATAAAAATTTATAAAATTTATTCTGTTTATACTTAAGGTTCAAAAATTTAACACTAGATTATCCATAAGCTACTCTTTAAAAATCTTTAAAAAAATTTCTACCGAACCAAAGGAAAACCGTTTTGACCGTTTGAAATTTAAATTTTTACGAAATTGCATAAAATAGTGATTTATCGTTAAACGATTTTAAATATTTGTTATAATTCAAAAAGTATAAGTCGCAGAAACTTGAAATTTTTACCAGTTATTGAGATAAACATTTCCTCTGTGTCATATTTTTTTCAAAATATTATATTGATTTTTAAGCCACTTATAGTCATTTAAAATATTCGAATTTTTTACATTTTTTTTTTATAATCGGTGATAAAAGAAAATTGACTAATACAAAATACTTGAAAATTTAATAATAGATTCCACAGAAGTAGTTATTATTGTCATTCAAAAATTATTAAAATCCATTGGCATAATTTTTTTTGTAAGCATTTGAACAGCGAATATTGATATAAAATTACATGTGAAATTTAATATAATGTATAATATTCTAGACTGACAAATTATATCGATTTTTGAAATTTGCTCTAACTCAAAAACGAAAAACCGCAACAATTTGAAATTTTCACCAAATCTTTATATTGGTGTTCTCTATACATGGTTAAGTTTTCAAAGTATTTTGACATATTTTGACTTATTTATAGACAATTTAAATTTTCGATTTTTGTAAGTTTTTTTTTAAAAAATATCTATAAAATTGTTTTGGCCGTCCAAAAACTCTTGAAAATCTTTTAAAATATTAATTATAAGTTATACTATTTGTAACTAAAAAATATCGGAGATGGTTTCACTCAAATTTTTTTTATGAGCCCATAAAGTTCAAATTTGTATAAAATATGTTAAAATCTCAACATATATCCGTTCAGAATCGTTATTTGTATACAATGATATCTATCATTGCATTCAAATTTTACAAATCCATTGTAATAATGACCTATCCTATAAATGAGGTGCACTCCACCCCCAACTGTACAGCAAAGTGAGGCCCACCCGTTCTTTTTTTTTCAATGTTATATTTATTTTACATTGTTCAGACGGTCTCGCACTATTGGAAAAGTCATGTTACATCCGTTAAAAAAATATTTTTTTAGTAATACTTTAGGTATATGTATGGATAAATTATAAAAAAAATTGTAAAAAGAATTAAAAAAAAAAAGTTTCCGGTCTGTAAGGGTGGTTTTATAATATTTACGAGGTTAATATGACGTGTGCGGTATGAATATGGAAGACCGAACGCGCGTAATCAAACCGATGGCGCCAGCGGTTGCAGTTTCACGCGATATGATGCGTACGCTTGCGAGGCTGTCTAATGAATTAAAAATGGTAGATATCTATATTTAACCTCATTGTAAACTTTTATACTGTTCTCTTAAATATTTACCGGTGGCTACGAAGAGCAGAAGAAAAGAAAAAACCAAACTAAAACACATATAGGTAGTACGCACAAACGTTGTAGTATATATGTATCTTTATGCATATATATATATATATATATATATATGTATTACACAAGTGTACCTGCGTTAAACTTTTCCCGCGTCCGTGCGGCGCGCAAATCTCCCCGGGGATCATCGATACAGAGTCTACGCGGATATTATTATTACTGGTGCATTGCGTACTATGTTGTAGCACTATCGAGCGTATAATTTATGTGCGCTCCGGACTGCGTTTTGATTTGGTGCGATTATCACGCTCCACGATGAGCATCTTATATATTATAATATATTATATCGCAAGCGTGTGGATGACGGACATATCTTTGAACGCAATGTCGAGCGACCAACAGAGAAATGATAAAATGTCGCCCGCGATTTGGAGAGAAGAAATATTTCAAATCTTAATTATTACGAGACATATATTTTATATATGATAACATTTTTATTATTATATAGCATAACCATTAAAATATCTAATATTATCGTATATGTTTTTTTCTTTTTGTATTTATACGCATTGATGTGGAGTTGGTCGGTTCTATACTTGATATTATTTTCCGTATTAATGTGCGAAACCGCACAATACAGTAGATAACTTTATAAATACTATAGATTTGTCCCGACAATATTATAAGCATAAGCCCAGAAAATTAGACACGGGAAATCGTCGTGTGAAGACAATTAGGTGACTGGAAATTGAGCGGTACATAATTGAGTGATTATAAGAAAAAAATTGTTACAGTTACTCGTATATCAATTGATTCGGATTAGGTTAGGTAAGCGAGTCAATTTTTTGTGTAGTATAATTATTGCTCAACAGTATAACCCATTTTATCGCGTACTCAATCGTCATAATATATATACATAATATGATTTATTAATTGTGAATTTTATTTTTATTTTTTTATTCGAAGGAATCGCGTACATTTACTATATAATATATTATATCAATGTTGATTTATTCTTAATATTCTTACTTATTCATTACATTTTCGTATAGTATAATTTTTTATTAATTTATCTATTTTAGTGGAACATTATTATACGTTCCGTACAAAAATACAAAAACCAATACTTTGAAACCACGTATCTTTGATGTAAGACCAACCGTCGCCTATCTGTTAAAACGATGAACCTTCACGTGATGCGTGGTGTCTATGTTTGTATTTATTATCGTTATGTTTTTCCAACAGACACGACGGTAAACAGTCATCATAGTCTATCACTGTATATAATTCGAAGTAAAAAATCGTCTTCTGTTTTTATCGAAATGGTAAAATATAAAACGCACACTCGTTGAACCATAATAATATTATTGAACAACGCGATAACACGCTCTTTACAAATCGTGTACGATATTTTCGAACGACATTCAATAGTACTCGCAATGCGTTTCAAATTAATATCGAGTTCGACTGTTGGAAGTAAAATGCTTGAGTCCCATTTGTTTTATTAGAACAAAACGTGTATGGTTTTAATAAAACGAGTTGAAAAAATGTAATCTACACAAAATAATAAATACGTGTTCGCATGAATATATTGTACAGAAACAGCAGCACACGTATCATCGCACACTTGAGCAGTGTATTTTGCGGCGTACATGATTATAGTATAGTATCGAAATGAAAATATTGTTGGCACGTGCGAGGAGCTATAATATATAAATATTTCCTACTTCATTGCCTATATGTTTTTTAATCCAGTTAAGCGTAGAAATCCTCTTCGGATTCGGGGATAGGCGATACAGCTCCTGAAAAGTTCAAAAAGTGTAAAAATCAAATTTATCTTGGTGAATACAATAACGATAATTATATGACGTTATGTTCAGTTTATTCTACTTAAAAATTATTATATTACTTTAAGCACCTCAGCGCAGAGTTTCGGATTGTTCAAATAAATAACTAAGTCGCAAAATAATAACATGACCAAGATAATATAATGTCATATTGCAATATAAGAGTACTATTAACATTAAAAACTAATATTAGCGAAATAAGTTATTTGTACGTGTATATGCTACACTATTATGGTGATATAATTTTTTTTGGATTAACAGCGGTAGACCTGTGTTTGAAATCGATTCGAAATAACGCGCTGAGGAATGAATAATATATAGTAGTTTCAATTTTCAAAATAAAACGAGCGAGTATTATGATATAAAAAATATGCTAAACGTTGGATTTTTACGTATATATTGTATTAAAGAGCCACAAAAATAATATACCACATACATAATAATATAATATAAGTACAAGTATGTTCAACGTACCCCTTGAGTTTTCTTTCTTCAATTTATTTGGTACTTCATCCGAGACAGACGTTATGCGTTTTATTTCGAAATCAATTAGTGTCTTTAAATTCATAACAAGATGTGCTGGCTCATCGTTTTGAACGCTTAACATAATTTCGTTACCGACCAAATAGCTCAACGATTGTAAAACCATGTCTTCCCAGTTCTGTTCATGCAAAATTATGTCAATAATATAATGATATAATGTATGGGTATCGTAGATATATCACATTTAAGCATAATAGCTATTGTGATAAAATAATGTTCATGAATATGTGTAATGGCGTTTGAACGCTTCTTCGTGAAAAGTAAACATGATTTTTTTTTTTTAGTCTGTTATAATTATTATTATTATCATTGCTACAGAGCAAAATGAAAATAACGCTCAACAAATCCACTAAAAAATATATTTATATTGTAATATTATAATATACATTCTGGTATAGGTAAGTATAAAAGGTAGGTAAACTATATAAGGTGTTTTTTTTTTTTTTTTTGTATAACAAAATGTTCAACAAAGTAACAAATCGATAAGTTCAAGGTGAGGACTCAAAATGTATTAACCATCACAACTCTGAGCGATATAAGAAAAATCTAAAGGTTTCCAAATAAAATTTGAGCTGTATATATTTATTGCCACGAAGTAGTTTTGTTAAAGCGTTCAGTAACATTTAAACGAATATAAGTGCTCGCGAATCATTCAAAGCAGTTAATGCCTACGCATGTTCAACTGGAGCACATTGTTACGTCATGATACTATACTAAACCAAATATTAAATAGATAATATTATCTTTATGAACGAATATCTGGGTTAGCAATAATATTACGAAATCCGTAATCGATCAAAAGCTCAATATGCCAGTTGTAATATTGTGGCAAAAACTAATGAACGAACTTATAATAACTAATATAAACGAATTTATAATAACTATAATATTACGACAATATAATATATAGTTACACACACACACACACATATATATATATATGCATGATGTTTTAATTAATTATTTATGCATTGTGAAATACATTATTTTTATAATAGCATAATATGTAACGTATGAAAAAAGAATATATATATAATATATTTTAATTTTCATCAATTTTTAAATTTTTCTTTTTATGGAAAAAGTTAAGTCTAAGTCAGCTAAGTTTTACCAGTGGGTGACTTTTTAATACAAAATAAATTCATAATAATTATTCATCATAAGAACGTCTCAATCGATTTACCTGGTTTTCGGTGGAGTAAACAACTGTTTCTTTGAACTCTTCCAAAATATTATCGTTTTTAGAACATAAACTGAGCATTGTCACCAATAATCTCATTACGGACATCAAAACGGAAAATTTCATTTTCAATTCCTAGAAACATTTTCAATTCTTACGGAAATACATTTTTACAACATATAGACACTCATGACAAACCACCTGTTGGATTGATGTTATTTCAGAAATTTTCTCTGTTAATGATTCATGCGTATCGTCGATTAATATGCTAAGTCCGGACACTGATTGCACCGTATTTTCTTTGAGTTTATTAAACAAACATTTTTGTATAACTCGATATTGTGAACATAATAACGAAATTTCTTCCTGAAAAAAAAAAAAATAATAAAAATATTGTATTAGTGAATTTTTAAAATTTTTATTTATATCCCTCATTTTTTTAGTTATGATATTATTAGGTTTTATCGTTCTTCAGTCGTTCTAGTATACATCATGAGGTCCAAAAAGTTGATCAACAATATTACGCAACTATTCTAAAAAAGTCTGAGGATACCGATAGTAATAATTTTGTTGCAGTGACGTTTTTGGTTTTTTTTATTTATTTACTCTTTATTTGTAACTCAATTAGTAGGCTAATTTATTTTTTTCATTTTTAATCATCATGGTACGAAGAATTAGATTTTAAACTGTCGGTCGATTTTTACGTCAATCAACAAAGAATAACAATGCGGCGCTCCGTGCAGGCAATTCAGGTACATTCATGACGACAAACGATGTTTATGCTATTGTAACACAAAATTACTTCTATTTTATCAAGAGAACAAAAATATAGTATTACACCCACTACGCTTGACTACACAATATTATTTTCAGTTTTTGCTTGTAACAACTTCGGAGAATACGAAAAGATATAACCTTTTTAAAGTACCTTGTATCATAACAACAAGAGAAATTTTGGAATAAAAAACTTACCAAGTACTCAGAAATGAATTTATGAGAAATAAAACAAAATTAAAAAAAACCATAATTTCTATAAATTTATTTCGCTTTCGTCGTGGTATTTTTGATTCTCAATTGACTATCACTTGAGAATAAAAAAAAAAAAAATACATACACGATTTTAGTTACACAAACTGTTGTGAAGAACTGAAGACTATAAATAACGTACCTATAACGATGAGCGGTTTACGTTAATTTATGCCTGTTTCATAAACTCAGATCCGTCGAGCAAGATGTTATAATATATTATATAGATCCTTATTTTGTTCTAATTATTACGAAATAAGAATATAATTTGAATACCTGTACGGATTGCATCCTTCCTTTAAGCACTACGTGTTCTTCGATTGTCCTGTACAAGTCCGTGACGGGCATCTCGTTTTTATCACAGCGCACGTTACATTTTTTACTCTTGTAGTATTCCCTATGCCTACGAGTAGATCAAAATAAGATAGTGTCAAAAACGAAAACTCCCCGTTGTTGCGAGTATAGCGATTATATACGCTGCCGCTGCCACTGCCACATTTGTAATACACACCTGAACAAAATCTCTTCGAAAATGACATTGACATACTCGGAACCCGATGACCGTAATTCATATGAGTGGATGGCGGGTACCGCGGTAACCCAGACGTGTTTTGCGTTGCATACCGAAATTGTTTGAAAACACAATTCCGACGGTGACGAATCCACGAATTCTGCGCAAGAAACAATCCTCATGAACAAAAATTAATATTTAATGATCCGTTTGATGCTCGTAGGTTTAATTATTACAATTATATTTTCGACGCTTTTCTAATTATAATGTGATCAGTGTTCGCCAGTTGCGCGTGTCACGGCACCGAGGACGATTTATTTGCTTCAAAAATCAAAGCGCAATTTACTCGTTTAATAATAATTATGAAGTAACTGTAATGCGGAAAATAACGTGGCTCACGTTCGCCTTCGTTTTCATAATAATATACTTTGGTGGAAATAAAAAGTAATTTCTTTTTTTGCCCCAGTCGTTTGAAAAACGAAAAATTACGGAAACGAATAACGCTGGTGTACAATCTGATTGTTGGGTTTAACACTGACACGATGTTTCCAAACGTTTACACGTGATAATTATTATGATTAACCAAAGACGGGAAGAAACATTATTCTACTTCTGGATAATTAATACGTGTTATTATACTCACCGAATGTCATAATAATTAACTGAATAATTATCACCTCTTATCAAGACTATATGTCGTTTTATTGTGCATATAATATAGCTGCTAGTATAGTTTTTATTCACAATAATATACTTTGCATGCTTTTCACACATTTTTTTTTAAATTTTTTTTCAGATATTGTATATTATATAATATTTGATAGAATAATAATAACAGTAAATTACGTGGACGGTAAGAAGATCGAACGGAATAATTATAATAAACGGAATAAAATTATGTTTTTATTTAAACTGCCAGAATGATGTGAATTTTATCGATCAATAACTGTGAAGACCATACTATCTATTGCAGTTAGACACGAATGAAATCCAAACGTTATCACATTTTCAATCGAAAACCATTGAACCGCGTACAGCAACTACCGTAGTGCGAAACCGCTGTCTCCGTTTTTCTTGCGCTGATTGGACGTTGATATTTTTTTAAACCAGCATCTGTGATCTATTTTTACCCTCACAGCAATCTAACCAGGTACCAATAAACAAACAGTAACACTTCATGGACAATGAATTGAACTTATTTCGTAACTAATTTATCCTCCATATTATATTTTATAGAGTCGGCCACCTTCGTCCACGCACTACCTTTACACTTTACCTTTCTCTCACTCGTATACACATCCAACTACTATATTTTCAGTTCCATTCAAACGTAAGTACAAAAATATTTAAAACGATAAGCGTACGTCATCATAATAGAAATACATTGAGTTTTTACTTTTTATGTTAACTTGAAGTGAACAAATGCGTACATATTATTAAAATTAGAATTCAAATGTTAATGCACTACGAATGCATTCATGACGTTATAAGTTCAGCCAAGTGAAATGTTGAGTAAATGCCCTTTGGCGTTCCCGGAATAAAATGCACTTGAGAGATATTAATATTAAATTAAGATTCCTGCAAAATGTACTGACTATACATAATACAGAACACTTTTGTTTCGAGGTTATATCGATCGGTTGAACTGTTAAAAATCACCATCACGTATAATTATCGAAATATTGTAGACGAAAACGGATTTTCTATTATTCTCGCATATTTTATTCATATTAATTTTCTAAAAATGAGTCGGAAAACTATCCAGAAAATCTAATTATATTATCCCTATAGTGACTGTCCAACGCAATCGCAATGTTCATACGCATTGAAGACGAGAATTCATTTGGTTGGATATGCGCGTATCGAAGGACCCAACGTCGAAGGGTAGAATAAAAAATTCATCAACGACCGGAACCCAAACCGCGTGGGTACAATTGATCGTGTTTCCCCCTTGTTGACCTACCGTTGAACATCGTTTTGAGTGCTACCGGGTTCTCGTCGACTACGATTTTTGCCGACCAATTGAAATCTGTACACGGCGCCGAATGAACGTCGTAAGCCAGCAAAAGTGGTAGCCTCACGGTCTGCAGCACCGAGCCCGGCACGTCTGAAGCCGTCGAATAATACGCGCATATCGTGCATTCCATCGACGACACTACGGACTTGGAGTCGTCAGCGTCTCTGTGCGCCGTCACTCGGACCGTCATGGTCTCAGCTAAAACATTAGTGTACACAATTATTACATAACAATATGTTATGGTCGCGGATGGCTTTGATTTCACTCAGTGCTCGAAATGGAAAATTGTACGAACCGAAACACTCATACAATTACCAACTATATTAATATTATACATATTTTTCCCAATAGAGTATGGTACATTTTTATTATTTATTACGATAAAATACAAATATATATTTTAAAATTAAAAAAAGGGTTCTTAGAATAGGTACGTTATCGATAGTGATTTCGGCCACATGCGCTGCGTGGGTCGCTGTGTATCTACTACCTAAATCCATTTTAAAAAATTATAAAAATAATTAACATGATAATGATACTATTCAGAAACGTCTTACCAAGTGCCAATTTTCTAAAATTTTCGATACGTACAAATATTTTTTTGATCAGAAACTCTAAAATACTAAGCTTTGCCGACAGAAACTAATGCAAAAACTAAACGCTATTTCACTATTATGAATATTGATATTTCGCAAAATGTTATTGTTTTTATTGATCTTTCACATAAGTGTCTAAGTTGCACGTCTTTCGTTAAGCAGCTACTCGTTTATGTCTATACGGTTGTCGGGCTGTGTCTAATAAAACACACAGTGTGATGAAAAACCCCATGGAAACAATACCATTTACCAATGTTGTTCGATGTGTTCAATAGTTGAAAAACTAAAATGATAGGAATTGTATGATATAAGATGATCCAGAAATATTTATTCGTACGTATTTTACATACTTTGCGAAAATAATGAATTATAGCGCGTATAGACTTTAGTCTATAACGTATAATACCTCATATGGTTGATTTTTTCAAAATTGGTGATTAACACATCACGCATTCAAACTTACCTATACACACTTAATGTATTTATTTATCATTATTGAAATTTAAACGTCGATTACCGTATGGAATCGTAATAAGACGAAGTATTCGGCTACCCCAAATTTTTGTGCATGTGTGCAATAATAGTTATATTCTGGAATCGCACCTATATAATAGCCAACTTAACTTTAAAGTTTAAGTACATACTTCTACAACACATCAATAAGATTATTGAAACTTCTTAAAACTGAAAAGCTCGAATTGAGTCTTACCGCGGCAGAAACATTGGATAAAAGATACAGGAATTGCCTTAGTAAAGGTTTTATTTTTATTTTTTTCTTACACAACTAAAAATGTTTGAGCTTCTTTTTATCTATTGATAACATGGCAACAATCCCAAGGATTTACCAAAGTTTTGTGTAGGTTAAATTATCGTTACTGGACTAAAAAGGTTGACAATGCGATAGTTATTTTTATTGTTATTTTAATTTATGCAATCCGTTACACAAAATGAAACAATAATCATGATTGATTAACATACTACACAAAAAAAATACAGAAACGGACAGAAACGGAGTGTAAGACCTTCGAAAGAGAACTGCGACATATTTATACCTAATTATTATATATTATTTATCTTTAAGTAAACAAATCAACCACAATTGGCTCTTACAATTTATATTTATTATTTTTTGGTAATGTTTCGAATCGTTTTAGATTTGATGCGATATTTATGTAACTGTTTAAAGTTTTAAAATTTGTAATGAAATCTATCTATTTTAGTTAAGTATAAATATAATTAAATATATTTAAATGATAAATAAAAAGTGTAGTTAAAAATCAGAAACTCTGGATTTGGCAATTGGTAATCAATAATACTCATATGTGATAACTGAAAACCGTATGATAATATTATAGCAATGAAAAGTATCGGCCAGTTGGAAAGTTTTATACCGTGTGTTCATTATACATATTTTATAAATAAACTGTAACCGATATCGTATTATAATTTATAATTGTATTACCATATTTCCCTAAATGTAAATCATAAAGTAATTTACTTATATCTAATCAGCATGCTTAATTAAAAATACAGATAAAAGTTGCTTATCTGGTTCCATATTGTATAATCAACACACGGTAAAGAGATTTTCCCAGTTAACGTGTGACGTAGTAAGTTAACGGCCAATAGGAATTCCGATATATTGTATTCATAATACGTTGTATTAATTATATTACGGGTAGAGTTTGATTGTTGAGGAGTTCAATAGTAAATTGATTTTATGATATTTAAGACCATTAGTGTTCCGTGGGAGACCGAGGATAGTAGATAGTACCTATTTGAAGTTTAAATAATATGACATAATACATTTTTATTATGTTTGAACGAAAAATAATATACATACACCGATAACAATATTAAAAAAGTTACTGAATTCAAATGTTTCACCAATTCAAAAAGTTTGATACTAACTTGAGAGTTGTAATTCCATAAATACAGTAATAGTATCGTAATATAATCGGAAGAATGAACAAATGGACCCAATATTGGATATTTCAATTAAAATGCTTTAGGTCTGGCTTACTTATCTGTCGTGATTGGCCTATAGATTTTTTCTACATTTTATTTTATTTTTCCATTTAAAAAACACTCTTGTCCGTCATACTATGTAGGATAGGGTTTCTTTTCGCTATATTATCGTTTACTCTAAATCTTTTTTTAATGCGAATAACATTTTCATACGTACTCAAGTCTTTTAAATGTACAACCGTTGGTGAAATGACAAGTGGGGCGACCATTTGAAATATAATTTGTACTGTGGACGTGGCTAAAGATGGCGTCACGTCTACTTCGACGTCACAACATTTCCGCGTGCTCTCCGAACGTACGCTCAAAATACGAGTATTCAATTTCAGTAGTGGCAGAGTATCGGCCTCTTTAAAATAAAACAAAAATTATAGTTAAAAATGTAACAAACTATAAGGTTTTCATTTTGCTTATACGTATTCGAATGAATGCAACCCAGATATCATTATCATTATCGTATATTTATTATTAGCCTATGCATTTTTTTTAATGTGATAAACACATTGTATTTATGATTTTACATTACCTTTTGGTAGCAAAATTAAATTATTATAATTTATATAATAGTTATATTTATATAGTGTGTGTGTATATATATATATTTATATATACAATATATTTTATATAGTTCATACAACTTTTTTAAAGACGTATGTAAATATAATTTATTAAGATTTATAACTTTTAATAATTTGTGTAAAACAATTCCGCGTTCCTGTTTATAGTAAATGTACCACTTACATATGATTGTTTTATGTTCCATTCTTCGTACATCCTGGTGGAAAACGTTGTGACAATTACTATAGTAAACACATAGTTGAAATTAATAAAAAAAATATCAGCATAGCTCAAAAAACAAGGAAACTTATGAAAAGTATATTACATGATCTGTTACTAGAAAAGAGGTCCTTTCTTGATCTCGTTTGATTCTTGAGCGTTTAATCGCTCATACGTTAGGAAAATAATAGATTTTATGCAAGTAACTTTCATTGGTGTCATTTATGTAAAAAATATATCCTCACCAAATCCACTTGAGAATTTTATTGGTCCATAGCCTTGGCGACCCTTTTCGTTTTGTTTTGGACAGGTAAATTTTCTATTGAATTAATTTTTTTCACGTTTATATTATCTTTGGTATGTACATATTTTCCTATTCTTTTTTACGTCAGATGTGACCTTTTTTTGTGTTGTTGGATTTGTTACATCAATAAGATCACTTCCTTCAATTTGAATGTAAATATTATTTGATTCTTTTCCTCTGATTTTCTGAGTACTTGAAAAGTTTTATTAAGCTTTCGTATACATCGTTGTACGTTCATCAACCTGTGTACTACCTACATTCATGTTCTGTATTCATCTTTCCATAAACTACGTTATGGGTGTTAATGAATAATTAATGTTCGCGTATAATCTTAAACTTGTATCCTTCAAATCTTTCAGGAAGGCGGAAGAGTTTTAAACATATTATAGATACTATTATAAACTGTATTTTATTTATTACAAATAAAAAATTTAAAACCAAAATATTATTTAGAACAACGTAATGTTGTATTGTTTTTAATTTTATACTGTAAAAATTACAGTGGTTATAAGAAATCATTGAAATCACTATTGGAATATAATTAAATATTTCAATGATATGTAATTAAAATATTAAAATTATGTCAACGAAGCCATAAAATGACCGAAAACGAAAATTTCATAGCATTAGAATAAAATAATGATATTTGTTTATTTTTATTAAAAATTTTTAAATTTTCCTTTGCGATTATGAAAAAAATACCCATTACATCCGAACATAAATAAACTAAACTATTCTTGCATTGCTTTTCGTTACGTTTTTATGGTAAATCTAAAATTTAACCCATTCGTACGTGTACAAATATATTGTTGATACAAGCATTTTTACAACAAATAAAAATCTATATCAGTGCACGTGATCCTATTGTTTTTAATTTTTAATACATATAACATAATTATAATTATTTTCGTGGTTCTTAAGATACGAAAGGAAAAACCAACAATGCAATAAAGTGAAACAATCACCGTCTATGTCTATGGACATGTTTTGCAGGTCCTTTTTTAACTGTACTAGCTGGTTCTTGGTGTCTTTATAGTCTTTGGTCGGTCTTTCGGGAGCCATAAATATCATGGGCTCGGTGCCCAAGTAACAAAACCTCAAATCGCCTGTCTCTGACAATAACACCAAACAGCCTTGTAACGCCTGCCGTATAAACAATCCGAGTTAATTTTCAACGGGTCAAATAAATTAATACCTCAGTGCTGATAATGATTTTTTTCCCCAGACGGAGAAATCGAATAACGTACTCTAAACGACGCTCTGGCAATGATACACGGACGATAAGACAGCTTAGCCGACCATCGAAGTTTCGTTTGGTCGTATATCAAGACCGTATCGGTATCAGATACGATCATGCACATGGTTTTTGCTTCGGAACGATCGCCTGAAAGAAAAAAAAAACCGATCCGTTATAATGTAATATTGTAACTGGCGATAGAATAAAAAAATACCGTCAAGTATGCGTTATTAGGTATAGTTCTTAATCAAATTGAAATCGGCAAATTGAGTTGTAGATGCTATAGAAGTATATTACGGTAAGGAAATCACGCGTTTACCGGTCTACCCGTAGAAACTTCTGTAATGAGTACATTGATTTGACAATAAGCAATGAGAACCCCAGTCT
This sequence comes from Chaitophorus viminalis, assembly GCA_025469195.1. NCBI lineage: Eukaryota > Metazoa > Arthropoda > Insecta > Hemiptera > Aphididae > Chaitophorus > Chaitophorus viminalis. The sequence continues at coordinate 27,852 of JAIPRK010001928.1, forward strand.
ATGCTATGACTTAAAAGACGAATATTTTGAAGTAAGAAATAGTCGATAAGATTTAAATCATGGTTTTGTTTCTATAGATTTGAATTTGTGAAATCTGTTCAATTCAAATGTTTTCCTCTGCTAGTAAAAAACATTTAACTCGACGAGATTTAATATCGAAGACAAAAAATAAAATTATAAATATAATGTATTTTATATCTACTATGAATTTATTTTAAAATGAAAATCGTTTTTGGACGTAGTCTTTCCGGCTAATACCGGATTTCCGCGTGTCCTGGTTGTATTTGTTGAGAAACCCGATTTACCTAGTTGATACATTTTCTCTTCGGATAATATTAAATCAATGAAGCGGTGGTATTTCGAAATCGCCGAGGGATAAGAAAACTGGTCTGGATTTCCGGAAAGCCGAAAACGATCCGACCACCATGAAGCGACACGAGGCTATTATTTGTTTAAAATTGGCTAAAACATGATTACATAAAATGCGCGCACGTATACCTATAAAAGTACACATATAACTACATAACTAGTTACGTTTCACTGTAAAGAACACGTAATGCCGATGACTGCGAGTATACCAATATACGATACACAAAAACACAGCAATGTATTAAAATATAGACTACGTATTATAATATTATGTACACAATTCCGTTTGAAATAAATACAATTAAGTTGTGTCAATAAATAATTACGTGGAGCGAATAAATGTTACTATAATTTTCATAATCTACGAACGGGGCATAGGTGAACTGTTGGAGCGTAATACCATTATGCGTATACATAGTTTGTAAAAGCCCAATATATATATATATAAAAAGTTATATAAAGTTATAAGTTGTACCAAAAATATATGGGTGAAAACAGCAAGGAGTGTACTGTAGCCGTTTCATAAACCACAGCACACCGTTGCCTTGAAAACAATAGTAGTTCCGTTCACCCAGCACGTGTATTGTAGTCGCAGATGGTGTTATTTCTGCCGTCTGAATGTCGCACACCGTTTCGCCCAAGGTGTACGACCAAACGGGACACTTTTGTTTTAGACTCGGGTCCGCTAGCTCCTGGTACCTGAAGAATTTACACTAAAATAGTATGTGTGTATGTGCGCGCGCGTGTGTAACACGTGTGCATACAAGACCTTTTTTAATATTTTATTTCCATGAAGTTGTAATTGTTCGAAAAACGTAACGCCGATTGTGCGCCACGGGAATTAACACGCTTTACACAAGAACAAATTGATATTGTCCTGTAGATAAGTAGAGAGAAAGAGAGAGAGAGAGAGAGAGAGAGAGAGAGAGAGAGAGCGAGTGAGAGAGAGACTTTAAGTACAAATGACCCATTAAAAGTATATACTATAGATATCCGTGATCGATTAGTGATTTTCGAATTACAGTAAAAAACTGTTCGGAGTGGGCAATAAGAGAAAAAAAAGACACTCAAAACGTATATTTCTTTGTTAGGCCTGAGGTTTTTTGAATTGGATAAAATCTGGAATAACTTCGAAACTCTTTAACCACCACTATACGAATACGGAGTGCATGCATTTATACGGATGTTGATTTGTTTTCACTAGTTTTTTATTCGTCGATTCATGTTTTTCGTAAAAGTATTTTTCTAATCTCATTCATTATCTATTGTTATAATCCTAAGCCATACGGGTTTGATGGAAAATATTTTACCCTTAACGTTAGTATTTTTAAAGCTTTTTAATTTTTTAAATTAAAGAATCTAAGAGCTTGTAGTTAATTATTGATGCGTTTCAAGTACTTAAAATGTAGATTAACAGAGTGCAGTGGCCGCATGAGGAGATATTCCAGAAAATATCGATACGCTACGGCACTTATCTAAACTTAACTTACTCTAAATATTTATAAATAATTTACTACGAAATATATCAGGTGAGATTATAATGAGCACGTGTTTTACGCAAAGATATAACGACTACCTTAAACGTGTTAAAACACCCAAAATGATAGACATATTTCAGTAACATTGCAATTTAGATTAATTTTATAATATACTTTTGATATTCAAATGATATAAGCGATAAAATTAATTATCCCATTAATTGAAATGATGTAGTGATTTCAAGAACATTGAAATAGTACTTCTGATGATAATTATTGCAAAAATATTCTATTAATACGCTTGGTGAAAAATTATGTGAGAATTAATATCAGGTACGTAAAATACATTAGTAGTACTATAGAAATTCTTAAAAATATTTGCACCAACCAATGTTTTTCTATTTTTAGTTTTTACACATTTTTAATCGCAATTTTAACATTTGTGCAACTACTCGTACCTAAACATGCCAAATACTCGTACATTTTTACTACAACAATATCAATATAGGGCTTATCAGCACCATACCACAGACGACATACCTAAAGATAAATGTCCAAAAAACAAATTTATCTATATAATATGATGCTGAATCTGTAATTTTCAGCATATAAAGTTAAACTATAATTCATATGTTTATTCAAATCATATTACAGTATATTATAGGTACGCGAGACATTTTCATTGTTAGATATTACAATAAAATCAAAATATGGATTTAATAAAATTACAAACATTAAAGTTTAATAAATATTTATTACTATACTTTTTAATTATGAATAAAAATCAATATCGAAATTATGATTACATTATTACAAGCATTTGAAAGGCAACCGAGGACAGTTCCACATCACCATTTAACTGTTTAAGTGGTTACTTAGATTACCAATGAATTATTATTTATAGAACATAGTATATTATATTATCATATAGAATCGTTCTACTAAAAATATAGAACTGTTCTGTACATTTCGTGTTATAAACTTTTGTTTATTCTGCCATAAATGTACTAATTTATTAAAATTGGGTTGTTCGTACAAAACAGTCTTTCTGAAGAATTTTATTACTAAAATGTATCCTAATAATAACAACATACCACTTGAAAATTACTTTGAAAACGTATTTACACATTTTGTTCTTAATTATTCGTCAAAATTACATTCATTAAACCCCCTTCAGAGATAATAATATGCGATGGCATCGTATATGAGACCGTCCATTAAAATTATAAACTTGTAAACTGCAAATGAATATTTTTCTCTGCTGGTGTATCTATTTGTATATAAATGTATCATTTAGTTATTCGCGAAAATCATCTACAAATACGATTAATGTCAGTATAAACAACCGTATTACCATGAAATTATTTTCATAACTATTCAAAAAAACATTTACTCTCGTCTTCTCTCTCTCTCTCTCTCTCTCTCTCTATTTATCTATCATGATATAGACTCACTTGTAACAGACTAAACAAAAGTCAGCGTTTAACGTGATGAATGCATCTGTGGATCGAATATATTTCATCGGGAACGGGTGCAAGTAATTGGGTAGAGTTGTACGAAAACCGAACGCCTGTTGCTCGTACACCGAAACAGCTCCGTCCAACGACATAACGCATATGAAATCTCTGCTGCCCGTACCGCCACCGAAAGGACCCACGACTATTTGATAGGCGCTCCGCTCGAATTTGTGCTCGTACATCATATCCAATACGTACTGATCGCCTGCGAACAAACAACATATAGAAACGAACCCGTTGACAAAACGGTCTGTGTATCTTACATTTAACAATGATAATATAAAAATGTAAAAAATGTATTAATTGTAAACGGTGAATCCGTTCGAGCGAACAAAGTTATGATACGTGATCCGACTTTAAATTTATGTACTTAGAATCTACTGTAAAAGTATAATATTAACATTAAAGACCGTTTATGATGTTGTTTTTAATTTTCTACAAGCTTTAAGTCCGCAATACGCGTTTATGAGTTGAAATAGAAACGAAATTTTCCTAAAATTGTGTCTGTGTTTAAATTAACATGAAAATATTTTATAGCAGTGGGTCATGTTAAAATTTAAACCGAAAACGTCACGCCAGCCGGATGTCACTGAGGCACTTATTGAGTGAACAGTACGAACAAGTAAAATACACCGTTTCCCTATAGCAACGATTTGATTGCCATGATAAATTATAATATAATAATATATAATTTATAGTATAAAAATTCGTATAATAAAAGAATAAATGTAATATTTAAAATTATAAGAAACATGCAATGTAATTTGTCAATTTATATCTATATTATATTACTAATGTATTAAGTTTTATAATAACTTTAGAAATTCTAACCGGCTAATATTTTTATACTTATGATATTTTTGATTTTTGGTTTTTTACCATGGGAAGATAGATTGGTGTTATTATTTATTTCATGTACACTACTCATAGAAACATAATATTATGTACTTGTTTGAGAATACTTGAAAGTGAATTACTAAAGTTAGGTAATAATTCTGCGAGTATAACAAAGTATATCTACTCGTACATCGTACCATAAAAACGTTTCTTAAAATTGTAAAAATCTTAACAAAAATATATAATAAATAATAAAACACACGTATTGCAATTTGCTTTAAAGTTTAATATGCTTAATTTTCGTTCCTCATCTGTTACGTATGTATGGGCAATCCACTTGGACATATCTAAAATCACAAATTCTAATAAAATTATGTCTCTGCTCTAAGTGATTGTATTCCCCTATTTTATGGATCGATATTGTAATCGTGTATATACATAATAGTTTGAGGGAAACTGATACAATCAGTCGGGGATAACTGGTGCATTAGGTTGAGGGCAATTGGTGCATTTTGCTCTAGGTAGTTTGGGGTAGAGGAATTGATATACAAAACGATACTTCTAAGGACAATTAGTACATTCTCCTTTTCTTGATTAAGATCGTGATAACATATAAAAACAACTGTTATTAAAAATAAACGCAAGAAATACGTTTATCGTTACATTAAAATTAAAATAATATATGATTGAGCGTAATTTAACTCGTAACTTAAAACAAAAACATATTATTACATTGTATACATTTTTCATAAAACCATCTTTAACTTTTAAAATAAAAACTGTTTGCGTCTTTATATAATATGTACGAAATAATTAAATTTTTGTATGGTAAAATATAAATTGCATTTTATAATCACTCATTTTTCAAAAATGTAACTACTTAATATAAGTATTGGGTCAACATTATTTAGTGAATACACTTTTCAGTCTTTGCCAAGTATTACATGGTAAATATTGTATTGTTGTTTTACTTTTAAAACACACCGGGAAAGAATTTTGTTTACTTAATACTTCAAAATTATAGTTTATCGGTAATTTGAATTTTTCATAAAACCGCATTCTACGTAAAGCCAGCTAAAAAGCTTATGGAACGCATAAATAAATTCTTTAGTTATGTAGGTAAACAAGAAGGTTAAATTATACGTATACTCATTTTATGCGTCAGATATATAAAAGAAAGAATATTAATAACAACACAATTTATAATTTGAAATTATTTTTTGTTTTATTTTAATTCAAATATTATATATAATTATAATGAAACACATAAGCATAAAATAATTAATATACGCACACGTATAGAGTGGTATAGGCTTAAGAGTAGATAAATAATCAAAATTAAAAATTAGTAATAATATATTTTGATACAATATAAACTATAATATTAATTATAATTTTTAATAAATCCAACATAGTAAGTTAAATGGCTTTAGTATAGCGAAAGAAATTTTTTTTAAATAGTTTTTCAAATGTATTTTTGTACATCTATTGATTATAAAATAGTGACTACCTATTCAATAGAGCAAATAGTTGGTAAGCTAGTTTAAATATTCTTCTTAGGAGGTATGATCATTGAAAAACATATTTGAAGGAAAATGATCCCGCCCTTGAAAACTCGACATAATAATTTTTTCCTTTAGAATATAACAAACACAACACACACAATTTAATCAAGAAATAACGAATAATGTAAGTATAGGTATATGTATATAATAAACGACGTTCTAGTATTTATATCTTATCAGAATAAATTAATTGTTTAAATATTTTAATATTGATTAAAACTAAAATGTTAAAATATAAAAATATAAAAACAAATTAATTAAACAACATGTAGAGTCATCATTTATCTTCCATCATGCGTATTGTGTTATTTATTTTTTGTTGTTTCCACATATATGTATTATTTCCTAATTCAAACATTGTATATACGAGTAATATCTTATAAAATAAAAATAAAAAGCGTTGATTGAGACAAATCATCTTCGTATTAGAATTTTGATATTTAAAACGATGTTCTTCTACTGTGTATACAGCCGGTTACGGTGGCACGCGTAGTTGAGTGAAAACCACACTTAGTTTTAAATATACTAAAGTTGAACGTATTTTAGCACCAGATGAAATAGTGACCATGTATGAATCATAGGTGTAAAGAGTATTTCAAAACTTCCGGAATAAATCATATTATTATCGGGAAAAACTATTTACATGATCGCGATCACATCAGCGATGAATAACATCAACAACAACAACTATGAACAGTTCTAAAAATTACTATTTTTGGTATAATTATCAATTATATGTGAGAAAATTTTAGTAAATTATTTTATTTTTATTATTTTTTTTATCACACCGAGTTTACGTATCAATCAGTTTTTACCTGGAAAAATCGGGTCCAAGTTTACATTAGACCTTTAGAACCGTGTTTTTTTCGAGCTCAGTTTATATTCACCCTTTCAATAGTCTACATTTTTGTAATCAATGATTTTATGATACCAGTTATTATTTTTTTATCTCAATTTATTCGTTAACGTTATAACGTTTTATATCCCTTTGTTTAGGTTTAGTTTGAAAACATATTACACGGCGTGAACCGTGATATAATATAATATTGAATGCGCGAATGAATACTTAACCTGGACATACCGTGATCTGTAGATCCAGCGATACGGTTAACTCCGTGCACGACCAATGAAAACGGATGAAGGACTACTATGTACTTGTTCGGCGAGCAACTAAAAAATAAAAACATTATATCAAACTATATTCGTATTAAAGGATGTAAATTCAGTATTGCATATTATATCCACTTTAGTAATATGTACATTTTACTACTACAGCTTACAATGCGCTGAAACGTCACTGCTTATGTCATGTCTATTTGAAGTGTACTTTTCGTGTGTATATTTATTATTTACCTGCTGCAAGTTCAAACATGTGTTGGATTTTATTTAGATCAAATTACTATTTCATATTTTAATAATGATAAGCCAGTAAATATAATATACTCGACGATTTGGTTGTTGTACCAACGCGATACCTCAACGCTATAACGTCACACGAATGACCCGTTATGTATACTCGTTGTTGCTTTACTCGCAGTGAATGGCTAAAACATTTATTACGGCATGGTATAAATAATTAATTATTGTGTAGCGATATTTTAATTGCTCTAATAAAAGTAAAAATAAAATAAACCCGATTTTGTTGACAAAGCCAACGTGAATTTTTTTCCTATCTCAACGTATAATTTATATAATACATTCCAATTCTTTTACGACGGTAATTTTTATTTATTAATTAATTTATTTTTTTTTTTTTTTTTGTTCATTGCACTGTGTTTTTATCAAATTAAAAATTAAAATTCAGACTATATTATATGTTATTTATCAGACGAATGTCAACCCTGCATGAATTAAAATTATGATACAAATAGGTAAACATTAAACAACACGAATTAGTGTTATAATTATACAATAGAATTAAAAAAAAACACCGTTCGTGGGTTGATGATTGTTTTTTAATTTTCATATTCGCATATAATTAAACGTAATATATATTATCATATATTATAGTCTTTGTATATGTATTATTTTATAATAATCAACAACACTACAACCACTACCAACATCAATATAATTGCAGTAGAGGCTCTATATTCGAGTGCTGTGTATGGTGTTATTGATAAAATAACCTTGTTGAATTTTAACGGCTCTGCTTTTTACAATGTTTTACTAATTGAAAAGTTAAAAAAAAAAGGAAAGGGTGGGTCTCGCTTTGCTGTACAGTTGGGGGTGGAGTGCACCTCGTTTATAGGATAGGTCATTATTACAATGGATTTGTTAAATTTGAATGCAATAATAGATATCATTGTATACGAATAACGTTTCTGAACGGAGTTAATATGTTTGTCTAAAATGTGTATATAATAATA
>JAIPRK010001929.1:0-31997 GCA_025469195.1 Chaitophorus viminalis
GTTATAATTCAAAAAGTATAAGTCGCAGAAACTTGAAATTTTCACCAGTTGTTAAAATAGGCATTTCCTTTATGTCATATTTTTTTCAAAATATTATATTGATTTTTAAGCCACTTATAGGCATTTACAAAATTCAAATTTTTTACATTTTTTTTTTATAATCGGTGATAAAAAAAAATTGACTTATACAAAATACTTGAAAATTTAATAGAATATTTTGCACAAGTAGTTTTTATTGTCATTCAAAAATCATCAAAATCCATAGGCACGATTTTTTTTTATAAGCGTTTGAACAGCGAATATTGACATAAAATTACATATAAAATATAATAAAATATATAAAATTCTAGACTGAGAAATCATATCGTTTTTTTAAAATGCTCCAACTCAAAAACAAAAAACCGCAACAACTTGAAATTTTCACCAAATCTTTATATTGGTTTTCTCTATACATGGTTAGGCTTTCAAAGTATTTTGATATATTTTGACTTATATATATTCAATTTAAATTTTCGATTTTTGTAAATTTTTTTTTTTTAAACATCTATAAAATTTAATTGGCTGACCAAAAACTCTGGAAAATTTAATAAAAAGTTTATAATAAGCTTAACTTATCTTCAATAGAAACTAACGGTGATCGTTTCACTCAAATTTTTTTTATAAGCTCATAAAGCTCAAATTTGTATAAAATGTGTCAAAATCACGATAATTTGCAAGTTATTTTGTAGATAAAAATTTATAAAATTTTTTATGTTTATACTTAAGGTTCAAAATTTTGACACTAGTTTGTCCATAAGCTAATCTTCAAAAACATATAAAAAAATTTCTACCGGACCAAAAGAAAAAAATTTTATGACTGTTTTAAATTTAAATTTTTACGAAATTGCATTATAATTCAATTTAAATATCAAATACTATATTATTATATACACATTTTAGACAAACCTATTAACTCCGTTCAGAATCGTTATTCGTATACAATGATATCTATCATTGCATTCAAATTTAACAAATCCATTGTAATAATGACCTATCCTATAAACGAGGTACACTCCACCCCCAACTGTACAGCAAAGCGAGGCCCACCCGTTTTCTTTTTTTAATTTGGGTTAATGTTAACTATCCCTTAATGTAACTAAATATTTAAACATAATTATTCATAAGTATAGTAGCCTAAATTTGGTGATTTATAAAAATTTGTTTTTGGATCTAAATCCAGAAAATATTATAACAGATATTATATAAATTATGTATCTGTTATAATATTGATTTAAAATATGATTATATTATATTATCATATTTTAACTTATAATCAAGAACGTATATTAACATAATAAAAGAAATTATGTAAATGTATGTAATAATATTAGGGAGGTATATATTAGTATGATATATAATGTATTAAATAAATAAAAAAAGTAATTTGATTTCTTTACCTAATAACAAAGTGTCTCTAGTACGACCAATCAAATATCGATCTTCACCCATGACTCGGACATCCTCAATTTCGTGACCATACTGTGATTTAAGTATTACTCCGTTTGATGATTGATTTTCCTCGTTAGTAGGTAGAGGTTTTACTAGAACTTGACTTGGGCCTACATAGGTCATTTCAAATTTGTTTTTCCATACAGTTCGTCTAATAAAACAAAAATAAAAATAAAAAAATAGCAAAGCAATAATATAGTAAAACAACCTAAGTAATGTAAAAAACATAAAATTATTGATGACATTTTTCATTGTTCTAATTTTTGTAATGTAATTACTGCATTAATAATGTAGTTTCAGAGAGTATCATGAATTCATGATCAATTATGGAAGTTACCACGCAGTAATAAAATGCATACAAAGAAATTTTAAGTTATTCAAAGTGATTAAAATTTATGTGTTTTTGAATTACATTAAAACGAATAAGTATAAAAAACAAATGTAATCAACCAACTCTAATACATTTAATATGCATAGATAATTAGTTAAATGTAAATACTATAAATTAATAAAAGTCATCATATTAATGAAGAAATTCATTAAAAAAACACATAACTAATTTATATAAAACATATACTAATGAATAGTATATGTTTTATTATGGATATAAAATAAAAAATAAAATAAAAATCTAATAACTATATGGTTATTTCAGTTAAAAAAAAATGTAATTGCTCATAACTCAATTTCTAATTACAATTTCAAACATTGATTACTTTATTAAATAAAAATACTATTGCATATTCAAATGTTGATAATAGTAGTTTGCCTTGTGTTTTCACATATTACTAAGTTATGCACCACTGTAAGTTCATATAGGCTATGTATATAGAGACTAAAAGTAGGTAAACATAATTGATTAGAAGAGTTTATCATATAAGAACCGTTTTCTTGCTTTATATATTTTAATATATAAATTTATTATATTAACGTCTCCTCTTTAATTCTATAACTATAAATGTTAACCATCGCAGTATCGCACAAAAATAATTATCATTTCAATTAGGTGAGGGTAAAATAAGTTTTGTTAGTAACAATGGGAAATACATGATTAAACATATTTGTAAGTTTAACAATGAACGTGGTATATCGCATATTATCTTCTTGTACTACGTTCGTCAAAATCAGCAAATAGTGTTTGTTATTATTTTATAATGTTCGCAGTTATTTAGAACACACCGATGATGAGTAATGTCATTATAATAAACACAAGTGTAAAACTATTTTCAGGATCATCCATTGAAAATAAGGTAAATGTTTTTAACACCTTAGCTGGTGAACTTTGGTTATATTATGTTTTTCAGGTCATTATTATTCCGATTTTTAGGATTGAAAACAGTAATAAAGGTAAATCGAGCACCGACAAACGTAAATCAAATGACTTCATTTTGTATGCCTTTAATAGCTACTAAATTGTAATATGTTTGGTCCTTGCGATAGTGAAACAAAAATAATCGGCCATCAAGAAATCACATCAACCATTAGATACGCCAAATATAAATATTGAAAAATACGCAGGATTTCATCAAACTCCAACGCCCCATGTCGGTCTACCCCTAATAGTACATTGCGTTGCACGATCACGCTTTGCTTTACCCAAAGTTAAACTAAAATTAATTCAACAACCACCAAAAATTATATCTATCCATTTGTTTGCTAATTACTATATAATATACTACTCTCGAGAACAATATTGATTTTGGCGAATACAACCATCTCATCGAGTTTGATCGTTTGCTTTTAAATCCTTAAATATTTATTCGGTCACTTGCAGTACGGAAAATAATATTATTTTATAAGCATACGCACACACGTTATTGTGTGCTCATCAGTATTTTTGCTCATTCGTTGACCTCTTCCGTCATATTGGTTTTTTTTTCTTCTCCACATTCTCTCGCAATAAACTGCATTCTCATCAATTTCCGAATACAATAAAGGCTATATTATTATCAAGTCTTTTATAATATGATATAGACACTGAACTGACAGAATAGTATGCCGTTCGTGCATACTATACGCTTTGCGTGGTACCGGAAAGATGCTCGGACGTTTTACTCGCGGCTCATAATATAATATTATGTTCGGCCAGACCACCAAATCAGGATCAGTGGGATACGTATGGTTATTTAAAAGCAAACTTGACTTCGCCATTAATACAGTCCACTGCATGCATATACTTCCGTATTACCGTTGAACATCCGGCAAATAACTTGATTCTGAGATCGGAATCTCTTTCGTAATTAACTGCCGTAACATAAGTAAATAGTAATCATCGTAAAATAGAGAGATCCCGTTTAAATATAATAATAATGATCCGTATACGTTTAAATTAATGTGCGCAATAAATAATAATGAATACTGCTGAACGTAATAATTTACACTATAGGTTAAATTTCACTGAACTATGCTTGTGTAAATAAACAAACAAAATGAACGAAATAGTTAATATGATAATCTCAGAATATTAACAACAGTAGTCGAACGATTCATACAAAATACCTCGTATATGGTTTGACGAGATGGAAACAGAAAAAAAAAAAAATGATTTTCTTACTTAATGACTGATTCAAAGAGTTCTACGCATCCGCATAGAGTGCCGCATACGATGCGTGATCCATCTCTTTTCCACGCCAATGCTGATACTGTATACATATTGGGTACATACATGACCGTCTCTTCTTCCCACGTTAGTTTTGACGGACTCCACGAGTACAATCGTAATCTGAGTTATAAACATAAAAAAAAACCACCAATTACTTTAAATATATATTTTTCATTATATTTAATTAAAAATTTAATACTTCGTTAAAAAAAAGTGTTATTAACTTTAAAATGTGGACTAAAGGGGTAATCTGAGTGTATTGAAGTATAAAAATATATATATAATCTTGACAAGTACTAATGATATAATTCAAATTTCAAATAGTATTTCTTTAGTCGTCAGCTGACAAAACATTCAGTTTGCAATTTTCATTGGAAAATAATAATAATGATGATGATGCTGATAGTTATAGTAAGTAGCATAATAATAGTTTTGTTCTTAACGATTTCTTAACGATAAGTTTGATTTTATAAATTTGACAACAGCTTTAATTTACATAATCATCTGGAACAAATGTTATCTTAATCATTTTGTAATTACACTACTAATAGTGGTACCGAGAAGCTACCACTCGAATATTTACCCCGAGAGTAGTTATTTAAATATTATATTTGTATTGTTTGTATATGTTTAAATTTTCAATTATCTTGACGTTTCGTTAAAATTGTTTGTATGCGCTCGCGTGCGTGTGTGATGCCCTTTATCGTTTATTAACAGTGGTATATTATGTTCAAAATTTCCATGAACTCATGTACGTAATATTAATTACAACTAATTTCACTAATGCAGAAATATTTCCTGTATTAATATAATATTAATTATACTATCTTGTTATTTAGACTCTTGGATTTAATGAAAGACGACACGACTCCAGGAAATAGCTATAGTGCATTGCTTTTAGGAAATGACATTTCTGCTACGTTTCTATTCCTATCGTTTTAAGTCTGTACGATTGAGTTTATTATTATGTAGTAATTTGTGTATACGATACGTGCAGATACGACAGTATTTATTTTATGGTATAAAATTATTTAATCTATTACAGGTAAGCAACGGATTTTTTTTTTTTTTTTAAATTTGGGAATCAACTCCAACTCACCTATATTTCTTATCGTTTTCGGTGAGGAAATAAAACATTTAACACGAATATTAATACACAATTCAAGTAAAATTTATGTAGAACGTATAATGACTTTTATTAAAAATAATGCGCCAGAAAGTATAAAGTTAATTGAACTTGAACATTAGAGATAATTTGAAAGTGTATGGTTATAGAAGATATTTGAGTACCACATTCCAAACTCATTTATTACACCAACGTTAAAAGCGTGTCTGCATACATGTGCTTTTCAATTCGTGCACACTTTCACTAATAAGGAACGTGTTTCATTCGACTGAAATGCGTAAATATTTACCAAATGTCTTCTAAAGGCCCATTATGAATTGGAAATCATGAAAAACGTGTAGTTAATTGGCAGGCACAAATCCAGAATTTACGTTTACTTGCAAAGTAGGCTAGTATATATTCATAAGTTTCGTGAATGCAATACTTTCATTTATGCCACTATTTGTAATAAATTGCAATATACCAACAGCACGAAAAACGGGGACGAAAAAAAAAAAACAAGAAATGTCAAAATGATAAACAGATTGTGGATACTGTACTTGAATTTTCTTTATGAGTTATATTTTAAAATGCACCTCCAATTGTTTTTTTTATTGCAATCTGTGATTTTTTATGTAAATTAGTGATAACAAATGGTAAACACGAAATTATATACGATGTAGGCATATCTCTCATTGTGGTAATCGTTTATTGAGATATTATTTGGCCATGTGATTAAATACATTAATTGTGCTTACGAAATGGTGATTTTTTTTTTTACTCAAATCGTACGATAGTGGTACACATGATTGCGTTGCAGGATTAAATATTTTACTGAATTCGTGACAGTGTACGACGTATAAAATAATATATTTGGTGCAAAAATGCGTACTCGGTGGTTGGGAGTGTTAAGAAATAATAATTGTTGAAGTACTTCATGACGAAATGGTCTCGTTAAAACGATCCGAGGTAGGTGCGGTGGTATAGGGTATGTAGATAGGTTGGCGAGCAGGTGTAAGGCGCCTGCGGGGTATTATATGAGTATAATGCGAATGGGATCAAACCTGTTAAAACTGCCGACGACCACGGCTTGTCCGCTGGGACTGCTGCAGGCTACGGTGAACTCCTTTTGGTCCGGGCAACCACCACCGCCGTCCGGAGAATAGTCGAACTGTTTGCCGGATCGTCCGTTTTGGTCGTAAAACTGCACCGAGAAATCGCATCCTGCGGCGATTATGTACCCGGAAGCCCAGGACAACGCGTACGGAGGAACCGGATGCACAACAATGCGCCCCTGAATGACAAATTAGACGTTTATTAACCCCCGGGAGCGGAAAGAATCTCGCTCGTAAACAATGTCATAATATGATATAATAATATTATGGTGCGCGGCAGCCCACGTTACATTATTATGGGTTTGCCTTTGCTGTCGTATCGCGCTTTCTGGAAACCGCGGTGGTGGCGGTACACACGTAGTATTCCCAAGGCGGGCACATCTTACGCATTTTAGCTGCTCCCGTAGTTTATAAAAACAAATATTTGCTCGGCGGCCGCGGTGGTCCGCACGCGCGTTTTATGTACATGTTGTACGCACATGCCGTGTATTGTTTTATATGTTTATTCTTCGATTCAAAACCAAATTATGGAATTATCGGTCGTGTACGTATTTACAATCGTGTATAATATTGTTTCTTGTGTTTTTGTTTCTGGAAACACATTTTTTTTTTCTCCAACATTGCCGCTTCGCGCGCAATACGATTTTTCATGGGTTTACCAAGATAAAAGCCGCGAGCATTGTATTTACTTTGATGTTGTACCTATATGCATTTGGAATGCGGTTCCCATTATTTCTAAAACAACCGTTCAACAACCACTATAGGTGATAGAATACGTAAAAGAGACCACTTTAATTGTTGACTTTTTATATTCATCGGTGTTGAATTCGTAATGTATTTCCGTTTCATCAGTAACATGTTTTGCTAACATATATTGTAACCGAATAGTTTTTAACACGAAAAAAAAATGTTCGTTGATCAAACCCATTTTTGGGCTTATAATATCATAGAGTGGTATTTTTTTATAAGTTCATATTGATCATATTCAGGAAAAAAATTACAATTTTAAAACATACCAAACTCAATCAACGCAATTGGAAAGAAACTTATATGTGATACGATTGATTCATGCAATATAATTTCTTTTTAATTTGTTTGTAGGTACGTATTATGTAACTATTAAGGAATATTATGTTTACAGTAGATAATATAATTCACATGTAATTGGTCAACTACATATTTATTTATTTTCAATAAAACATTTGACTCTGTCTTTATTTCACGTATTGTATGAAATGTACATAATACATAGATTTATACGGAAAAACTTAAATTAATAAATTATGCAATCAGTTTCCCAGAATATTATATTGATATATGAAAAAATTAAATACAAATTCTATTAATTTTAATAGTATTATTGTAATTATTGTGGAAATGAAATACGCCAAAATAAAATCCAATGGGAAGCTAATTATTATATTATAGTCTAAAAATAAATATTGTAATCAATACTTTATATCATATGTATTTTTGTGAATATTTGTTGGAATAATATAACTTATATACAATCATTTTCCATCCAAAAAGAATAAAGTTAATAAATGAAATAAAAGTTTGAGAACTACATAAAAAAAAAAAACGGATGGTCCTCGCTTTGCTGTACAATTAGGGGTGGAGTGCACCTCGTTTATAGGATAGGTCATTATTACAATGGATTTGTTAAATTTGAATGCAATTATAGATATCATTATTTATGAATAACGATTATGAACGGAGTTAATATGTTTGTCTAAAATGTGTATATAATAATATAGTATTTTATATTTAAATTGAATTATAATGCAATTTCGTAAAAATTTAAATTTAAAACAGTCATAAATTTTTTCCTCTTAAGTCTGGTAGAATTTTTTTTATATATTTTTGAAGGTAAGTTTATGGACAACCTAGTGTTAAAATTTTGAATCTTAAGTATAAACAGAAGACATTTTATGAATTTTCAACTATAAAATAACTTGCAAAATATCGCGATTTTAACATATTTTATACAAATTTTAACTTTATGGGCTTATAAAAAAAATTTGAAACGATCTTCAATATTTTTTAGTGACGATAAGTTAAGCTTATTATAAACTTTGTATTCAATTTTCGAGAGTTTTCGGTCAGCCAATTAAATTTTATAGATGTTTAAAAAAAGAAAAATTACAAAAATCGAAAATTTAAATTGTATATATATAAGTCAAAATATGTCAAAATACTTTGAAAGCCTAACCATGTATAGAGAAAATCAATATTAAGATTTCAAGTTGTTGTGGTTTTTCGTTTTTGAGTTAGAGCATTTTAAAAAAATGTTTTTTGTAAAAACGTGAATTTGCGTAAAATTTCCTGTTTTTTCGTATTCTTGACATGCCCAAGTACCATCTATATTCACTTTCCTTTCAGAAAAGTTGCTGTTTAAGAAAATCGAAGCATTTTTACTGCCCCAAAATTTCCAATCATACTTTTACTATAAATTATGATTTACCATAAATAACCCAATTATATCAGTCTAATACTTTACTATATGTACCTACTACTATATATACACCTATTGAAGTATTTTCTGAAATATATTAAGTACGTAGTACGTTTGATCTTACTACAGTTTTGAATTTATTTTTTTAAAAAAAACCAGCTATTGGATTAACATTATATTATTTTTAATAACATTGAACAAAAAGAAAATCCATCAGCGAAAACTATTAAGTCTACTGAACGAGGGAAACAAATTTACTGGAAGTTTCCCATAAACATAATTGATCTAGATCCAATGACAAAAAGACAATGTGATTACAGATTTTTATTATTTTCTAGGCGAAGTTTACGAATAATTTTAGTTTTATATAGTTGGTATAGGTTTGATTATAAAATCATTTGGCTTAACGAGCAACATATAACTACTATTTCTTCTGTATTGGCATATTGCAATAATAATAGTTATAATAATATTAATTTATAGTTTTGATATTTATTATACGTACACTCTTGTAGTGCATTTGATTTTAATATTATGCTTTATTTTATAATATAATAAAATATATTTTTATGTTTAACGAAAGATGAAAAATATGATTCTCATTATGAGTAAAAACAATTAGGTAAAAAATAAATTGTTTTGGGCGTTTTCAGCAGTAAAATTTATAATATGATAGTTTTAGATTCTGAATGGAGTGATGGAAGCTATTGATTTTACAATGATGTGTGTTTTTTTTTGTGTCTGACGACACTTTTTTTGGCAGTAAAAATGCTTCAATTTTCTTAAACAGCAACTTTTCTGATAGGAAAGTGAATATAGATGGTACTTGGGCTAGTCAAAAATTTGAACAGCGAATATTGACATAAAATTACATGTAAAATATAATATAATATATAAAATTCTAGACTGACAAATCATATCGGTTTTTGAAATTTGCTCTAACTCAAAAACGAAAAACCATAACAACTTGAAATTTTCACCAAATCTTTATAAAGTGTATTCTCTATACATGGTAACATTTTCGAAGTATTTTGACTTATTTTAAATTATTTATAGAAATTTTAAATTTTCGTTGTTGTAAGTTTTTTTTTTTTGAAATATCTATAAAATTTATTTGGCTATCCGAAAACTCTTGAAAGTTTAATACAAGATTTATTATAAGTTATACTAATTGTAACTAAAAAATATCGGAGATTGTTTCACTCAATTTTTTTTTATAAGCCTATAAAGTTAAAATTTGTATTAAATATGTTAAAACCGCAATAATTTGCAAGTTATTTTGTAGTTGAAAATTCATAACATTTTTTCTGTCTGTAACTAAGGTTCAAAATTTTAACACTATGTTATTCATAAGCTACTCTTCATAAATCTATAAAAAAAGTTCTACCGGACTTAAAGAAAAAAATTTTATGACTGTTTGAAATTTAAATTTTTACGAAATTGCATTGTAATTCAATTTAAATATATAATACTATATTATTATTTACACATTTTAGATAAACATATTAACTCCATTCACAATTGTTATTCGTATACAATGATATCTATCATTGCATTCAAATATAACAAATCCATTGTAATAATGACCTATCCTATAAACGAAGTGCTCTCCACCCCCAACTGTACAGCAAAGCGAGGCCCACCCATTTTTTTCTTTTGTTAATTATATTCAAATATAATCTATAAATATTCAATTGAAATTTTGTTTTCTTACTACATAGGTTTAATTTTAATTGGAATAAAAGTATTAACATATTTCCATTCACTACGAATTTCAACTGTTATTATACAACGTTTAGTTTAAGGCAAATTAATGATCGATCGATAGCTATTCTACTGATATACCTACGGAACTTTTGAAGAACTTGTACATAATACTATAGGTGTTTAACTAGTCAAATATATATGGAAACTTTTGCAACAGTAACTAATTTTTATGTATTTGTACAGTAATGTAAAATTTAAATTATATTTTTTCTCATTCAACCGAATGCTCATTTCGAACAATTAATATAATTTAAGCGATACATGCACAAGCGCAATGTATATTACATATTTAAATACCTGTGCAAATAAAAAAAAAAAACCTAAACATTAGTACTATTAATTATTATCCTAATATTCACGATCAAGACGTAAATATAACGCTGTAGTCATGGATTCAGTGCGTGGATAATGATTTTAATCACTATCCATTTGATCGGTTTAAACCTATTATATGGAGCAGAAGGGTTACGAGCATTATGTACCGTGTATACTCGAAGAGATACCGAGAAACCGTTTGGATTCCGTTTGTTTCGATTGCGGACAATAGTAGCACGAAAAATAAAAGAAAAACGGATAAAGTAAAACAACAAGTATTAAGGGTTTGTGCCGAGCTTGTACCGTATACCTTATGTAAAGCGTTGGTAGTATTCGTCTGTTTGGATTGAGTTCCACAATATTATAGATAGGTAAAATTATGCATTTATCGAGATATCATCGACGCGTGACTGGACGACGGAAATCGTACGCTCGACAATAGCGTACTGACCGGTGGGTAAAGGTGTTGGAGTTTAACCCTTCACTCTCCTTATAAGAATACATTTTAATACAAGAATATAATTGTATAAAAAAATTATAATCGTAATTATGGTAACCCCCATAACACACATAAAATAATTCTATGATTGCTACTGGCGGTAAGTACGCGTAGAGTTCGTCGAAGTTATTTTCAAGATTAACATTTCGTACATAATAACATTATCAGCTGAATTTAGACGTTTTTTATTTCCATCGTACCGATCGATCAACTAATGTGATAAGAATTTTGAAAACTGATTCGAATTCGTAGTGAAGTTTTCTTTAGATTGATTTTCTCACATATTTTAAATTTTGTACTAAACATTTTCAAAAATTAACTTTTATTGATTTTTATGTTTCCAATTTGTTTATTTCTATTTTATGAAAGTTTTGGGTAAAAAATCAAAAAAGTGAAAAAGTCGATCTAAAATAAGCGTAATGACAAATATAAATCAGTTTTCAAAATTCTTATCGTATTAATAGACTATCGGCACGTTGGAAATAGAAGACGTCTAAATTCGTATGTCGCGCGTGTGATAAACAGTCACGGAAAATCATGGTTTACAATCCCCTTAACAATACATTTAGTCATACGTACATTGATCAGTCCGTAGAAATATTCCTATCGTATATTCAGTTCTAAATGTACACAAACTATAAGCTTTACAGATGCACAGACCCACATACATTCCACACTCGTACAACAATGCAACCTATCTTTCCGCTGTGAACTTCGCTCATAAGGTTCGCAGGGCTAAAGTGAACACAAGCTGTAGGGGGAACTCAAATCCCAAAAAAATTTTGTGCGTCCCGTACAATTTTTTATGGAAGATGTACTTGACACCGTACATTTCTGACTAAGTGTATCCCCTCGAAATTTTGTTTTCTTAATTGAAGCAGAGATTTTGATAAAGTAATATTACACATTTAAAAAATGAATTGCTAAATTGTTTTTAAGTTTATTATATAAGCAGTTATGAACACATGTCGTATACTTCCTTAGAGCATTTATGTAATTTAGAGCCCAAACATGATAAGATACATAAATACATATAAAGATACATAAATATAATACTTGGTAAAGTTGTGCATTACAGCAAAATTAATATTTATCAAATATTATAAATTAGGTAATTCAAAAGAAATAAGAAAAATATTTGTATTTTCTTGCACAGGTTTTTGCTAAACCATAACAGATAATAATATTTAAAATCAAAATCTTAATTAATTTAAAACAACTGAACATTAACATAATATAATAAAATTAATGAGTATAATACACTTTTGGAGATTATCTTATTTCTTTTTTAGTAGTTTATAATTGCTTGCACTCGTGTGGGATAAATTATACTGTAAAATCATGTGGAATTCGCATTATAGGTACATTACACTAATGATAATGACAGATAACAAAACATGGTGTACGTACACCAGTGTACATTAATACAGGCAAGTAGAAAATGATATTACACAATAATACAAATAATACAAATTTATTAGTGATAATAGGTTTTGGTAAGTAGAAATTATTTGTTTTTGAGAATTGAGTTTTGAAAATTATGATTTTTTTTTTTTTAACAGAGGCGTATAGGAAATAGAAATTATTGCTTTAATAATGAGCATTCTAGAGAATATTAAAACAAAACAATGGTTAAAGGGTATGCTTATTTGGGGTTTCAGAGGTTCATCACTTTTATTTTAACTCTTGATGGTCCATATCGGATGTTCTCTTGGTTTGTTTGGCAAGTCTGATATGGCTTCGATTTTGGATATCTCGAACCGTTTGCCATTCGAGTACCCGGAAGAGCGGTTTGGATTTATTATTTCATTTACACTACTAATAATTCAACCAATAATTTTTACGTGCTCATTTTTATCAGTAAGTGTAGCCCACCAGTTTCGTTTCGATCGAAATCACATTATAATTTATGCCATCAAAGCTTATATTTTACGACGTGTTGTATAATTTAGAAAATTTCCTTGAAGCTGAGTGTGTTTCTCTTCTTTTATTTTTAAGTACAATTTAGTATCAAATATAATTTACTATACTTCAAGTCTATATACCATTATTATTATAATTAATTTAATCACTATTCACTGTCTACATAATAGAGTCAAAGTTTACCGATTCACCTGAAACAATCCTGGAGTATATGAATCCCGGGAAATTTACCACAACAATATTAATAGTAATTGGTAATTACTAATTAATAACATTATCTAGGACATAAGGTGTAATTCCCGGGAAGCATATTCCAAGAAAACCTTACTGCCCACCGGTGACCGGGACATAATTCAACCTCGAAACTAGTCCCATGTGGGCAATACATGGATATTTTAAATTTCGTGCGAAATAATCACATGTATTTTGAACTTAAATAAAAATAACAAGTCTGGTATTTAAGAAATTATATTCGCTATATTAATGAATAGTAATTGCATGCGGTTATCAGATATTGGTTGTTTTTGATTCCAAAAAGAATATAATATTTAGTTTTAACAATGTTTTTATTATTGAGCAATTATCTTAGGTTTTGTCACTAAAGTGATTATTAATTTTTTTTGGATTCTTTCATTTAAGTATGAAATTAAAAGATTATGAGCAATGTATGATTTAATGTGACAGTTTATTTATCAAAATTATGTTATAGTCAGGCTTAATGAAAATATATTCTGTATATTATCTATAGATGTTTTAAATGAAATTTGTTGTATAATATAACACATTGTTAGCTGAGAAAATATTTCTAAGTCCGAATTGGGTAATTGTGAAAGAAATTGTGTTCACCCAACAATTCTAAAACAATCCATTTTCAAACAATTTAGATAGGTACCTACTGCAAATTAAAGGTTATAATAAAGTTAGCCTATAATAATAATTGTTTTCGATAGTTCGGGTTGGTTTGAAATTCCAACATTTCAGCTATCATGCCATAAATTGAGCTCAAAAGACTTTGAAGACTTTTTTAAGGGGCCCGACTCTATAGTATGAATACTGATCTATGATTTGGAGTTGCAGGTTGTATGCATTTTTCACGATAACCACAAATGGAATAGGGTGGCACGAAATCGTCTGATCGTCAGGATTCCGGTCGCAACGTCTTTTGAAAATGTTCGTAATGGTATGATAATAATATTATATATGAATCGCAATAATAAAATATAATGTTGGCCAACTCGAAGATGTGTATTATATTAAATATAGCCACATGTCGTTTTATCAGCCTCGTCGACACGTCGAACACGCTATATGGGTACAACATTATAATGTTTTTTTTTTTCCGGTTTCGTTTTATACTTTTTTATTTTATTTTCTATCGGAACGAATTTTTACGTGTAAATAATATTATATATGGCTGTGCAATATGTAACTCTACGTTACAACCCCATGGAGTATTTTTTTCATTATTATTTTATTTATTTATCAGGGAGGGTTATTTCGCGTGTTAGGTCTCACGTTTTCAAACACTCGTTTGAAATTTTACATTGTACTCGCGTTTTTACTTTTACTAGGATATTTGTTTCGAGATTAAAAATTCAATATTACATCCCATAATCCGACTGGAAAAAAAAAATCAAAATAACTGTTTTCCAAATGCAATCACGTTACGGTGGAGTTTTTTTTTTATTAAACCGAGCTTACGGATAAATTAGTAGTTAAAAAATGTGCAATGGAACCTCGCAGTAATAAAATCCGTATACGTGATTGGTTTATGTTAGTAAAATAGTTATTGACATTTGCTACGTATTTTATTTTTTTTTAAAAAAAATCATATTTGTTTTACATGATTGATCAGATATTCACATTCGTTGCACCTTAGTTGGAACAGGTGGTACATCACACCTATTTTTTATATAATATAATAGTGTAAAATTGTTATAATATTTTAATCATACCATAGCAATTAAGACCAACACATTTTGAAATTTTGTCTAATTATTTAAACACGAAGAAGTTGTTTTATTGTGTTGGTTTTCTCATGTATTCATACGAGGAGTGGTTGTATATAGCAATATGTTTCTATAGTGGTGATTATGGTTTCTTTTCAAATAATTTTTAGTTAGATACATAATCATTAATCATATGGTTATGATAACAACTATTTTTTTTTTTTTTTTGAGATTTATATTTGCAATGAGAAGTTATTTAAAACAATAACTTAGTAAAAAATAACGTTATAGTTATTGATAAATAATTTTGTTTACTGTATTCTTCATCATAATGTTGTGTCATATACTTTGGATTTTATGGGTTTGAGACCTTTAATTTCCATACATTTTATACTAAAAAAAAATAACTTATTTTCTTGTTTAAGTATAGGTTGGAAAACTATTAAATAGAGTATTACGGGGAATTAAAAACGTCCATATACGAGAGGAATCTCATGTTAAATTACATGCATGTTTTTTAAGTATTTGATTAGCGTTCACTAATAAGAATGTGTCCAATGTTAGTAGGTGTCCATTAATAGAAGTTCAACTTTCACGATTTTACGTGTAACATTATAATGAAAAAATTATAAAACACCTACCACGCTTAAGTATGATGGTAAAATATTAGTGTCAGAATGTTTATATTCATCACAATAAATTTGTAGACATTATTATCTGTAAATAAGCTGAAAACAAATGTGAGTGACTGGCATATCAACGCTTAATTAAAATCACTGGACAAATAGGATTCAAATTTTGCACACAGATAGCTATTATGACGTAAGTATCCGCTAAAAAGTATTTTTGAAAATTCAACCTCTAAGGGGGGGGGGAGCTTAAAAATGGAAAAAAGGGTAACATGGAAAATTTTTCCTGATGGAACCCGCTGAAGCTTTCTGTATAAAATGTAGTCAGTAGTTTGGTTTAAAATTGTTAAGACCTCTTAAAAAAGAATTTTTGAAAATGCAACGCCTAAGGAGGTTAGAAGGGATAAATGATATGAATGGGGTAAAAATGGAAAAATCGCCTAGCCGGAACCACTAAAACTATGAATGTAAAATTTGGTAAGTGGTTTTATTTTATGATGTAGAGAACTACTACTATTCTACAGCATATAGGTATCTAGAATTAATTCATTACTTTCAACTTGGTGTTATTTGCATTAATTTATTTATATTAATGGTAATTAAAATCCCGGAATATACCGGGTAACGAAAGCTAGTCATAAATAAAATTTACAACGTGCGTCATCTGAAAAATAGAAGAAATTTGTATAATAATTAAATCAAAATATCGTATTGCCATGTAGGTACCTCAATAAAAAAAAAAAATGTGACTTAGTGGTCAGTGACACTTTGAAGTATCTATTTTGATTTCTGCTTTATTTAAGTAATTATACCGCCAACAATATTACCAAATAAACGACAGAGGTATTGACAGTAATAATCATTATGTATATATTAGATATTTACGATTTACTAGATTTTTAGACTTAGAAATTGTTTGTATTTTATAGTTTTAGAATTCTTAAAATGTAAATTCAAAAATTAAAATATAAATGATATTGCTTTATCGTATAATGTAATGATCTATACAATTGGATTCAAGTGCATTATAACACATTCATAGATATTTTCTCAAATAAAAATATAATATGTAATTTCATAAGCTACTAGGACACAAAAGAAATATTTAGAATAAAATCATAATAGAAAAATCAAATACACCGGTTCATCTGTGAAAATGATTTAAATTAAGGTGAATGAAATAATATTGAGATAAACTTTAGCAAAGAATAATTAAAGTATAAGCAAGGTGTAAGAACTCATAAAGTGTAATTATTTAATCAAAATTGAGGGGGAAAAAATATGAATCACAATAATTGTATACACTTCAAGATAATCAAATTTATTACTTTTTACGTTATAATGTTTTATTCTTAACTAACTATAATAATATGAATTATTGAAATTAGGAACAAAACATAAATTTTAAAATATAGTTGACATAAAACAGACTCTATATAGTTATAATGATTCGGCATTTCTGTTAGTCTTAACAACGAATTTACATTAAACATTTAATAACCGCATGTACTCGGAAGTAAAATATAATGTACAATGAATTTATAAACTCGAAATATAATTTTAAAATACAGGTATAGGATGAATTATAATAATTTAATGTGCTTTTATTAGGGACCGGTGTTTTTTTAAACTCGAAGTTAGTTGTCGAATAGTTGAAATAAAAAATAATTCTAGGCAATATCAATATATTTTTGAATTGTTAATTTTATACAAAATATATAATGTTATTTTTTTTTTATTTACAAATTAATTGTTATCATTTAATTATTACAATAATATTTATGTAGGTATGTTAATAGGAATGTGTGGTTTCTGGCAACATATTTTGTCAGTTGACTCCACAGGGATTCTGGTTTGTACGTTGAAAAAGTAAGTGTAATCAAGTTAAGGGTGCGCATAATTGTTACGCTATTCAAATTAACATGCATGGGGTTTAATAATTTAAAAAAAATAATTCTTTTTTTTTTTTTTTTTTTAAAAAAAATATGAGAAATAAAGATTAAAGCATTATACATGCTATGAAAATTAAAGCCATTGAATTCAATTTTATTAAAATTGATTGCACAAGTCCATAAAAATAATACTCAATCGACTATTCCTATATTAATGGAAAACGATTATTTTACTCGGCATAAATAATTACAATTTGTACCATTTATCTCAAAATTATTCAAACAAAATTCTTTACATTAATATTTTATTTAAATAATTTATATTAAATATTTCAGTTCAAGATTAAATATCGTAATGTTATTTTAATAATCAAACTAACATCTAATTAATAAGATGTCATCAATTTTCACAAGAATCTATTGAATGTTTTTGTAATTAAATATTATCTATTTAATCGTGTCGAGTATGTGTGAAAATGATAAATTAACAATAATTTTAATGTTCAATAATAAATAAATGTATAGTTGAAGTTCTATGCCTAAGATATTAATATTTATATAATGATCCACATTATTTTTCCGTTATTTTAACGATAAAAATTATTTATACATTTTAATAGTTTACATAAATATTTCTTTCGAGTTAAAATACACGATAAGAACACAATATCTATAAAACATTTTCAATGGAAAAAAAATTAATAATCAAATTATCTAAATTTATTTAAATTACGAAATTTGATGCAAATTACAGAACATTTTTATATATAATTATTATTATTATTTTTTTTTTTTGGTTCAATTTGTCGTTCTTTGAAACTGTCAATTAAATTTTTTAATTATAAATGAAGCTATCACGTTATATTCACGTTATACCAAAAAACAATTACACATATAAGCAAATTTCACATTAATCGGAATAAATACATTTATACTTAAACGAAGTTTAAAATAATAGAACTTAATATTATAAAAATCCACTTTCATTTCTCGAATTAATGTTTACATATAGG
Source organism: Chaitophorus viminalis (assembly GCA_025469195.1). NCBI lineage: Eukaryota > Metazoa > Arthropoda > Insecta > Hemiptera > Aphididae > Chaitophorus > Chaitophorus viminalis. Next base: position 18,753 of record JAIPRK010001929.1, read on the forward strand.
ATTTGAATTTTTTTTTTTAAATACGTGAATCTTCTTACGTCATCATAATGTAAAAATAATCTTGAGTTTTCAACCGTGTTCGTATAAAAATGTAAATACTAGGTAGTATTTATTCGGCACTTTAAATGTAATTATTGGTTACAATTCACGGTGCACAAAGTGTTTGAGCTGAGCTCTTGATTATGCCGAAAAAACTTTCACCCCATATTGATAAGTAACCAACTGGTACATAGGAACATGATCTGTAGTATAACGAAATTGCGTAGTATGCATTCGCAAGGTACATATTTCCGAAACGTTTACCAGATAACAAAATAATATCGTTTGAATAGATTCGACGAAACGTATACACATAGAATATGATATACATTTGCACTGAAATTCAGGGGCAGAACTACCCCCTCCCTACAATAATCTCCAAGAACGTTCTGTTTGGTATTATTGTAAACCTATTCCGAGGTTCCAGCCAACGGTCAATGACGAGTATGGCAAAGTAATGAGGATCGTCTGTCCATTTCTTTGGAGAATTAAACACAACCCTTACAACATACTATAATCGAATTATTGTTATAACTTTAAACTAAATGTTTACCGTACGTATAATTATTGTAAACACGGTTTATCAGTATTTGCTATTTGAAAGTTTACGTGTTCATTTGTTATCGTTAGCGAAACACCAATGTTTTCCACTATATAGCTTCACATCGTCACGGTGACTTTTAATACTTAGACCAGTGGTTCTCAACCGGTGTACCGCGGCACACTACGGTGCTGCGAGATAGACTAGGTGTGCCACGAAAAATGTCTGATAATTGTGATTACTTTGATAAAAAAAAAATATTGAAAACAGAAGGTATTTTATTTTATTACATTTATTTTAAAAAAAATACAAAAACAAAATAATATTTTGAGAAATAATTATTTAAGCAAAGGAATATTATATCGTAAAGAGAAAATGTTTGAAATTATTAGTGAGAAACTTAAGCTTGTCATTTCTTACTCAAAAATCTAATACGTGGTCAAATTGAAGACAAGCGCACAAGCATTTCCTGATCAATAAAAAAATGCCTCTCCCGTTTTTTGTTTTTTTTGTTTGTTAAGGACGAAAAGCCTAACTCGCATAAGTAGATGGTTGAAAAGTGTAACAACATTTTGATTGCTTCTTTTGCATATTCTGACTTTGCTTATATCCAAAACCTTAGTGGTAATTCATTATATGATTAAAACGACGTAGTTTTTAGAACTGTTCAGTTGTTCAGAAATAAATTGAAAATACCGATTGATAAAATTGTGATAGTTAAATGTCAATTAATTGTGTAGATAAGTCGATTTTTAAAATGTAGGTAAATTGTATAGTGTACACTGTATAGTTTTAACTCAACTGTATATCTTAGCGCTTAGCCAAATTTTTTGTTGTTGTCAAGTGCATGAGTGTGTCACTAAAACTTGTGATATATAATAGTGTGCCGTGATCAAAAAAAGGTTGAGAACCACTAACTTAGACCTTCGATCTCGCTCAAAACGTTTATATAATAAAATATGTCTATTAATTTATGTCTGTAAAGCAAACGTTACTGCAAGAGTTTTAAATTCGGTCGGGAATTATTTTACGCTGGACCACCGATTAATGGTTAATATGGAATAGGTACTTAATTAGAAACATTCTCCCAAGGGTTGGAAACGGTCCTAATTTTAGGGACTAAACATTGGCAATCTGCATACCCATATTTATTACATTCGTACCCTAGTTTACCTTTCCATTCTGGGGCAAATTCACACAGAAAGTCGCCTAAAATGTCATTTAAATGGCTTTTTTTTTAAATATATTATAAACATTACATGTATATTATTTGTTTCCATTTACACACGTGCATATATTATTATAATATATTTAAATTAGTTTTTTTGTCTACAAAAAGATTACTATGTTTGTTAAAAGTATTTTTTTCCTTTATTATTTTGATAAGGTTTTATCGAACACGACCTCCCATTGTTTTTTTCAATTTAAACTAAATTAATCTACACATTATACTAATAAATAAACTTTTGAAATTATAAAATTACTTTGAGATGAAATAATAATGTTATTTTAACTATTGATAGACACAAAAATATCATACCTGTTGTAATTAAATTAAAAACGTATGTGTTTAAACATCAAAAAACATCAATATGCAAAGGTAATACTTTTTTTATGTGAATCAATACAACAAAGTGAATAAAATTTATTAAACGTATATTTTATTTCTCGCTACGAATAATATTTTTTACTGTACCTAAATTACTAACCTGTTGTTCAGTTGTTGACCCTTCAGTGATGATGTACCTCACAATAGATCCGTCAGCATGACCAGATATAAACGCTGTTCCCCGTGTGCTAAAAATAGAAACAACAACTTTTAAAATTCACGACATAGTTATATTATAATACAATTATGTTTATTTATAATATTATATTCAGTGTTCTTACCAAACATAAATGATGTTTACAGACCATTATATTAACATGTTTTACGTGTTATGCGTATAATATAAAAGTTGATGGTATTATTTCATCTATGTTACTTCCACAAAACTGAAAACGAGAGGTTTCAGATGGTTCAAAAATATATAAATTTATAAATCAATGTTGTAGTTATTGTTCTTGAAAAATTTAATTTATTGTTTCTTACAAAATGTTTTTTTTTATAATTGTTAAAACATTAAAGTTATTTTGTTTAATAAAAGCATGTTTTTATGGAATTGAAGGGATATGAATAAAAGGAGGTAAATTAACCCTGAGCTTAGTAATATAGTTTTACTTTTGAAGCATAACATTGTCAATTCCACTCATCATCTGGAGAGTTTAATATGCAAAATAAATGCTCAACTCGACATTTTGGATCATTTATAAACCATAGCTTCAATACCTACATTATTGTAATAATTAAATTATTATAACTTTATAAGCTATGGATCTTCTACATTTCATGTTATATTCTTGCCATAATATTATAATAACATACTAAATAATTAAATCAATTTGTTTTTTGACAGCTCTCATTTTCAAAGACTATTTCCACAAAACAGAGTTGTTTTCGGTGGAATTAATAACGTTTAATATGTATGTGGGTGTATTTTGACATCATACTTGAATTTTCAGGTTATCACATCACATTAAGATGCTTAACCCAATCTATAACGTGTGCAATATTAATAACAAATATATACTTACTCAGAGTTACATATTGATGTGAACGAATTAACACAAAAATGTGTACTAAAATTTAGCTATACTATAATATGTCATAAAAAATAAGTATGATGTTATATTAATATTACGGTAATGTTCAGTATGCACTACATAGATTGGAAATAGTTTGTTTCTACATAATGTTCGGTTATATTATATTATATAATAATATATTATTATAAAGATATGATTAAAATATTTTATTCCAAACAATCTACATACTTCGACGCTCAAACAATGTATGTACGTTTGTGGTTTAAAATTATATAATGAAATGAAATGAATTAATATACCAAGAGCTTATGCTGAAAATTTGAAACTTATCTAAAAGGGAATCCATGGAGACTAATAAAAACGTTTCGTTCTTACAGTTCTTTGTTTTGTAATTTCGCCTTACATAACTTTCACTTACAAAACTATCTAATCGATATTAATAAATATTTTTTTTTTTATTCATTATATTGTACCAAAATTGGGATATATTTATGTTTTTAATGGATATCATAACATTTTCACGTATCGGGAATTAAAAATATTTACATTATCTTTTGTTTGAACATTTGAATATGGTTTTACATAATTGCATTATTTATTTATCATTATATATTTTTTTTCTTACTAAAAATCAAGAACAATTGTATATGTCTTAATTAATTAATTTAAAAACATCTTATAAACACATTAGACTTACTATAACTTACATTTAGTTTACCTGCGTACAGTCGGTAATATGTCTCTAGGTATAGGTACATTTTCCCCCAGCAAATATGTATATGATCAATAATTTTTCCAAATCATATGAGATGAAATAACGGTACCGTATCAAACCACGTATATTTTAAAGGGGGCACTTAACCGTTAATCCACCATATTTTAACTTTAATACGTTTAGCAAACATTAAAAGAGGAAATGTGTTTTCGAGAGTCGCGCAATGCTATCTCGTAATCCTCCATTTGTTTCCACCATTTCTCATTTATTTTCCCTGTGTTCAATCACACTATCACAAACAACCTCAAATAAATACAATATATACAGTTGAACTTTTAATGGACAATGTCTATAATACGACAGAAACAGTGCAGCGATATATCATGCATTTATATTTCGTTAGTATAATACAAATTGTATCCCTTATCCCATTATCTATACATATATTCTACGACCGTCACAGTTAATGCTAATGGATATGGAATTCGAAAAAAAAATTACATTTAAAATTTGAGTTGATAAACTGAATCATTGAGAATAGATATTTACGATAAGTGATAAGTAACAACTTATCCGTCGCATTGTACGAAAGAAAGCTATTTGTTATGTTGAAATTGTCTAAAACAATTTTGTGTACATTTAATTTTAAGCGAATGGAGTGTTTGAATTAAAGTGTTTTATTATTATTTGTTGAGTATTTAAAGTTTCGCCTTAACATATACTTGTATACTAATTACAATGTATACATATAAAGACATAAAGTATACAATTGTATTATTTAATTTCAAAAGAAAATATGAAAATCTTGAAAAATAGTTTCGACTGGAAGAATAATTTATAAATATTTAGTTGCTTTAACATTGTTTAAAATCTTAAAAAAATATTTTTTATTTTGGGTGTAAGTATTAAGTACTTGAAAATATTTAAAAATAATGGTATATATTATTCATTTGAATGGAGTTAAGCGTAAGGAATAATATAAACTTTTATTAACTCTGTGTAATCATTTTATTTTTTTTTTTTTTTTGAGCTACATAATTTTTTGCTTTTATGAATTACTACAATTTTCGAAAAAAAAAAACATTATAATTTTATCCCTCGGCTCTTTTTCGACCTAATGTTTTTATTCGTAACAAACGCACGATCACTTTGCCTCGTCCCACTATTAAGGTGGAAAATTTCCCCTGGGATTGGGAGGGTGGAAAAAGAAACTAATATTATACGAAATAAATAATTTTACGACACTGAGTATATTATTATTTAAGTGCGAAAAAGTTGTCACGCTTAAGATTGGTATAGTTACCACACTTTAAGTAAATTGCCGTAGAGATGTAAATTGTAATATTATATCATATAATAATACACTAAACTCTGCGTGGAGAAATATAAATGTAATATAGACGATAATATATTATCATAAGTAATGCGATACGTATCGAATCGTCGAGACCTGCAACAATTTGTTATAGATTTAATTTGACCCATATAATATATTACAATAATAATATACGCGTGCGATCCGTATAGAGCGAAATGGAAATAACTGTGTTCACCAGCACAACATTGAGTCGTCGAGGAATCGAATAAAATGTAATATATAGGAATATACTGTTATACATGTATGTACAGCATTATCGCGCATACCTACGTATACTATATATATATATACTGTCGAAATGAAAACGCATCGGGTCCGCGGCAATATAAATATATTATATTTAGTGCGGCGGTGGGAGAGCTTACTTGGAGGCCAGTGACACGACGTACGAACCGGTGGCGTAAAGGGTCTGAGATTTATTGGATTTGTAGTGGGCAGCCCGTATCTTGCCGTCTAATTGCCCGTAAATTATCGGTCCCTCAGACATCCACAGCATGCAGGTCACCGGAGACTGCGTGCCGAATTTATTGCTTATCACCTTTTTGGCTCCCCTGTAATTCCGATTTTATAATAAACACAAGACGTGTTGCGTACACTGTGAAATGTATGCGCGCGCGTATAGGCGCGTTAGGTGCCTGTAACGTACATGCACGCAGCACGTAGGTACTCGCGGGCGGTCTGCCGGGGAAATGGGAACGTTTGAAACGGCTACTCTCACTACAACGAGCGTATGGTTCTGTTCGCATTGAACACAACAGTGTACGCGCATAATTATATTTCGTGTAATATATGCGCTGTTTAAGAGTCCTAAGTTCTAAAAATATCAGTTCTTAAGTTCAACGTCCGTGAACGACCGCCATGTACATTCGTACGTGTATACCATAGGTGAGTGTTTACGGGAGGAGGGAACCCCCCCCCAGTGGATTGTGCCCAGCGAAAAATCATGCTAGGTTAAAAAGGTCACAAGATCGATACATTTTATTATTTATAAAAATGATTTGTTTTTTAAAAACAATAAAAATGTCGTCGTAATTAATGTTTAAAAAAAATATCTAAAATATCTATATAAAACGGTAATAAAAAAAAAAAAATATAAGGTATTGCTGATTTTAAAATGTCTTGTGCCTCCCCGACCACCAAAGTCTGAACACGCCTATGATGTGTATCAATCTGTATATACTTATACGTCCATGAGATCGAACGCTAACGTTCACCATGGCCCTTTATTCCAACACCGCCAAAACCATTCTGGAGTTGAAGCCACCAATCGTCGGACTACCTCACCGGTTACTGCGGTTGAATGAAATAAAAGGATAACTACGACTATATTAACGACAATCCCGTTTTATGTAAAATTATTTTGTGAATTTTAAAACCTAGTAATCTTACTATTATTATCTATATTATCTGTTACACACAAGCGCTAAAAATTATAAATCTATGTACCTAAGTTTAGGTGATTTACGCCAGGAAAACTTTATTTACAAAAAAAAAAAAAAATAATAAAAAAAAAAATACAGTTAACGCAGGACCCGTGCGGCAGCTGTTATCGAAACTTCTGTTCTTTCGGCAACCGTCAGATCATGGCAAACACAACCGCGTTTGCTGACAACGTGTTAATATCGTCATTTCGGGCATATTTAAGCAATGATAATTTTCTGGACTCATAACAGCGCATATATTATTATGCAATGTAGACTTTATTTTCAATTTGGGGGGTAGGGACAAAAACCTATGTAGGTAAGTATAATTTTTTTCTGTTTACTACAATGAATGTTATTTCGAATTTTCCCATTTTCCCGGAAGATCCCGAAAATTATATACACTACACGCGCGTGCGCGCGCGTGGAGTTGACAACAACACACGTTATTTCTCGGGTGCAAAGCGCACAGCAGCAATATGCTAAAACGACCATTTCACATTAATTATACGCGCACCAGGCGACTTTTTGTAGCTTACCAGCTGTCGCCGATTTTGTATACGAACACCATGTTGTCCGTCTGTCCCACGGCTATTCTCGTGGAATCGGGAGAAAACGCCAAACCCTTAACCGTGTAACTCTTTCGGCCAGCCTATTGTGTGGTAACAGTGAACATAAAAAAACAAATAAAAAAACAACACATAAAATTACAAACCAACACCAACCATAGTACATCATAATATTATTATAGACAACTCTCGGTAAATATTTTATCCGTCACCCATGCTTAGCTCGTTCTTAATGACATGGAAACTTAAAGCAAACTTGAAATAGAAAAAAAAAACGTCTGTAACATACTGGTCCCCAGTGTGCAAGTATTTTGTTGTGTCAGTCGTATTTATTTGCTTAAGTTTTAATTGTTGATAAATGTTTGATGTTCATTAACATTTATATAACTTAAGTGTTGAACTTTTATTTCTTTTTTTTCGCAAGTCTGTTTTATTTTATTAATATTTTATTCCTGCGTATAATTAATTTCTTGTTTTAGTTTTTTTTTCAATTAAAATTAATTGTGATATTTGCATAGATCAACATTTAGTTGGATTATAACAATCCTCATTAGTGTAAATTGTACTATAGTTTATGATTTTTTTCTCCATTGGAAATAATAGTTCCTAATTATAAAAAAAAACTAATGCATTTGATAACATTTATAATGAGAAATCAATAAAATAATGTCGACTGAAATAAATAAGTATCTCATATTTTGATACTGGATTAAAGTTAACCCTTTATTAATATGTACATTTCATCACCAATTTTGTTTAAACAAATATAATCGATAACTGCATGGAACTAAGAAATAATTTTAAGATTTTGTCATTAATTTGCCATATATTTAAGTACAAAATCTACTGGCAATCAATATAACCTTCTTAAAGTATCATATTTTTCAATTTTCTTCTGTAAGCTGCAGTTGCTCCACGAAACTTTCAGTCATGGCATTACTAGCAGAAAAAATGTTGATAGAAAATAAAAACCACCTTTATGAATGTAATACGTTCCTACCTTAGAATTTAGAATTTCTCACTTTGATACATTTATATCTTTTTATATAATAACGTATATATATATAAAAAAAAAACTAAATATGATGTAACACAGAAACAAAATACTATTATATTATTTTATTTATTATATAATATTATACAAGTAGACAATTAATTTTGAGTAGGCACTCAACGTTTCTTTTGATAAATTAATTTTTGAAAAGGATAGTTGAAGAAAGAAATTAATTGTATTAGGAACAACGTTATTTATTGTTTATGTGTATTACTGGAGTTTCGAGTTGTATTAGTTTAATAAAATCATAATTAAATTACAACATTTGAAGGACCAATAATACTGCCACAATCATAGTTTCATCGCACAATATTCTCTAGGGGTTTTCGGATTGAGGTCTCTCATCTAGACCGTAAACCAAAATAATATCTACCAGTCTATTTCAAGAAATTTCATCGAAATTAATGTTATGGTAATTCTTCCCTTTTGTAAGTTTAATGACAAAACTTTCTTAAATGTTTGTATTCAAATATTTTTTTTTGAATAGATTAAACATTTTTAAGCTTTTTGTTGCCGGTTGAAAATGAACGTAAATAAGATAAAATTAGTATTAGGAATATTGGTGGGCAAGAGTGAATAACAAAACGTTAAACGAAGAGATCGCGTGGGACGAAAAAGGGAATATTAATGTAGGCAATAATTCAAGGACCGCATTTAAATTTAAATTCGCGTGTTTATGATAGGGTGGCCAAGAAAGAAGAATGTGAACAATTGTATACATATATGTATATTATAAATATTAAGGCTGTCGAAATGTTATGGCCGGGAAGAATATTTTATAAACCTTTCATTATAATATTACTGAAGTACTAGGGGTGCATTGGATGTGGCAATAACAATGGTGGATAATATGCGTACGAGTATTGTACTACTATAAATAATATTATACTATAACAAAATTAGATTAGTTATCGTTAGCTGCTTGGTTCCGCATTATTATCATCTAGAAGTCCAGCCCTCAGTTATCGTTTTATTTCGGAACAATTAGATGATCAAATAAATGCACTGCGTTCAATACAGCGACTTATAGCATCCATGTCGTCGGTACACGACAAATTACATAATGCGCACACACAAGTTTAACTTACCACCAATTCACCTTTAAATCGAATAATGCATGAAATCAATGAATATAATAAAACTTATATCTCCCTTATTTAATATGTATATATTTGATATAGATATAAATATTATATATGTTAGTCCAATATCTATTATAATAATTGTTATAAATAATTTTTTTTCTATCGTACAAAAGCTGAACGGCATTAATGTACAACATTGATACAACTAAAAATAAATAAAGTGTGGCGCTATCCTCCGACCGAACTTTATAGTACGTTTAATTAGATGATAGGAAAGCGGTGACTGCTATAATATTAGTAAAGGTTTCTGTTTAAGTACAATAACCATACCGTGGCCGAGTGGGGCGAAAGAAATCGATGTGAATACTGAATACGGGTTCACACTATTACACTGTGTCGTGTCATGTAAAACAATTTTCTTTGATTGGCTAAACCACGTGCTTACATTATAAGGTATACCATATGGTGTAAACGTCATTTATCAAACATTATTCTACAACAACCATATGTTACCGCGAAGTTGGTTTCGTCCAACTTTTGAACGTGCGGTTACTAATTATATTAATTGTAATGAAAAAATATTTGATAAATACCATAACCGCAATGGTAGAATTATTGTTCAATGATATCAGACATAATATTATCTGATAGTTGACTCTATACTGTAGACGCGGCTTTAGTCAACATCGCCTAACATAATATGATTTTTAATAACAGCGAAATCAACAATAATTACGAAAAGTAGAAGATTTGGTACTTTCGGTTTTCTGGTCGATAAAGATAAGAGGTTGAATTATGTATAATGACGTATCATTTAATCGTATATACGTGCAACGTGTTGTATCTGATATCCGTCATATCCAAATCGTTTTATATTTTTATTATTTTTTTTAATGCTTTATAGGCTATTAAGGCTTTTTGCGTGCTTCCACCAAGTCTCTCCATCTACTTCGGTCCACCGCATCCTCCAATCGTTTTAAGTTGTCAGCCTATAAAATAACCCTCTTCACCATGTCTACTCATCTCTGGCGAGGTAATCCTCTTGGTCGCTTTTTTTGAGGAGTTCTTGATTAAGACGTTTCTTGTAAGACTTTCGACCGATCGCCAAACGTGACCAGCCCACTCAAAGTGTTTTACGTTCAAGAATAATCTAATATTGGGCTTGTTAAATAACCTTTCCAGATTTTCATTTTTTCTACTCTTATATTCACCGTTTTAAAGTCGAACAGGTCCGTAAATTTTCCGTAGGCAAATCGTTATATTACCTCGTACAACACATCTTGTGTTAATTAATCAACAAAAATGTAGTGGATTTGTACTCAAGTCGCATAATAATACATGTAAAAACCGCTGAAGCGGCGATGTAATACCATACGTCAGACGGTTAGGTTAGTTGGTTACGGTTAAAACTTTTCGATTTGCGGCCATGATCTGTGACCGACATGCAGGCCTGACTGCACCTAACTGACGACCGCGGTATAGTTCGATATTGGACAGGTCGCGGTGTATTACCCCCTCGATTCGTTCGTACTTAAATATTGACTGTGAATTAGTCGTGGATATTGACTGTGATTTCGTCGCGGAGTATACGGTGGAGCGCGATAGCAATATTGAACAATCGCGGTGGACGCGGCGAGAGTATCGGTAGGACTCGACGACAGCATTTGGAATGTTGCTCGGGCAAATAATTTCGGTTACAACTTCATAACTCATATGCGGTTAGCGTAATGCCAAAGTGAAACAAGAAATAAAAAGGTGATCTGCGAATGCGTGGTGCTGTTTCATCATGGCTTAAGAACAAACACCGCGATTGTCTCCGCATATTTAGGTAGTATAGGTATTGGTTGAGATAATTTGTTACTACTAGTTACTCTGAAGGGTTGTATGGTTACTATTTATTTGGTTAAATATTTGCCCAATTATGATAACTCAGAACCATTAAAGATTGTTTTTACTTGTTTACAAATCCAATCTTTTATTAATTTTATTTTACGAAAAAGTGATAATTCATATTCTAACTCAAAAATAAAGATCTATATTTTTATTTTCACCTAAACCATTATCTTTCAAAGTTTACTTTCTCTAATATTTCAACATCTCTATCATATTTTTCCGTCTGCCTGATCTCGAGTGATTTCCATTAAAAGTTTGAAAATTCGTTGGCGTATATATATAGACATTGCTCATGAATGGCTTAATGGAAATTCGGGTTTTATAAGCCAGAGTATTCAAAGTAATTTACTTTACTTGTTTTTGTAATCTAGATTTATGCTTCCTTGCGAATTAAGCCGTATACTGTTTTTATTTATCCGGATAAATGAGGATTACCATAAAATAACTAAATCACGTAGATTCTAAATTATTTATTATACTATGATTGTTTTAACAACAACATTCATAATTTATTAAAAAAGAAATTACAATACGTCATCAGCGACCAAAGATGTATTTAGATTTTAACGCTGCAAACGTATTTATTTTGTTCAAAACGTATACATACATAATATCGACAATGAAAAAAATGTAATTACGTTATGAATCCAACATACTAAATTACTATCAATCACTTACATATTATTATTAATAATTTAAAATAATTCTATAGAGTAGGTGTGGTAAAATAATTTTCTTTTGTTTTTTGTACAAAATAATACGAATATATTATATTGAATTGGATTATGTAAATAAATTAATGTGATAGGTACAATGCAGTCTGACATAATAATTAATCGTAATATTATTTAGTTGTTACTATGATATTGATCGAATTTCTTGTTCTATGAGCAAAAAGTAATTACATAGTACTTAAAGCGACGTTTCGTAATTAATTGATTTATATAAAAAAAAATACTTAACATTATACTTGTTTAGAAAAATTACGCGAACCCGTAAGCACAGTATTTTAGGTACGTGTTAAATTATTAATTATTAAAAACATTTGCACTGGTCACCAGAAAGTAATTATAAATCATAGTGCCAAAAACTTAAGTTATTTTTTTTTTTACTAAACAGCGAGAGGTCGATTCGTTTATCAAACATTTCAAACAGTAACAAAACAATAATATGACTGTAAAAGGTGGACAAGGGACTATGCTAAATCGACGATTGTTTTGTTGATTGCCTATCTCTCTTACTCTCTCTCTCTCTCTCTTTCTCTCTCTCTCTTTTTACAAACGTACTTTTAATATCTCCATTGGGATTTTACATACACAATTGTACGTTCTGCGTACCTCTGATTGGTTATTGTTGGTGATGGTGGTGGTGGTGGTGGTGATGGTGATAGTGGTAGTAGTGGTAGTGGTGGTACACCTCAATAAAAACCAAATAAACTAGTCACATCAAAGAAGCGGTGAACGGAATAGCAGGGTAAATGGTTCGGCTGAAGTCCTGGGATATTGTTTTATAGTCTCTTTCGGTCGAAGGTGTCTTTCCCTCCATCGTCATCGACCCTTTCTAACTTTACTCAATCGTTGTATCCCCCTTTCGCAGAATACTTTAATCGTACGTGTACGTGTGTGTATGTAGTATGTGTGTGTGTGTGTGTGTGTGTGTGCGCGCGCGTGTGTGTGTGTGTGTGTGTGTGTATGTGTGTGTGTGTGTGTGTGTGTGTGTGTGTGTGTGTGTGTGTGTGTGTGTGTGTGTGTGTGTGTGTGTGTGTGTGTGTGGGCGGGGGTGTGTGTGTGTGTGTGTGTGTGTGTGTGTGTGTGTGTGTGTGTGTGTGTGTGTGTGTGTGTGTGTGTGTGTGTGTGTGTGTGTGTGTGTGTGTGTGTGTGTGTGTGTGTGTGTGTGTGTGTGTG